>JARNME010000314.1:4908982-4962748 GCA_030179655.1 Scaptomyza flava | reverse complement strand
CCACTCAAATAAACCTGCATTCAAGAAATTACATTTAAATAAATTCGATTTTTGGTCGATTTCATGTTAATTTTTTATAAACAACATCTGACTGGGCATGGTAAATCTTTCGACTTCCATCACTTCGGCAAAACTGACCCGATTTTCAAAAGCAATACCTTAAAAGTCATGGTTTGACCACCTCAACTAACTGCATTTCAAGAAATTACATTTAAATAAAATTCGATTTTTGGTCAGATTTCCTGTTAAATTTTATAAACAAACATTGACTTGGGCATTGGTAAAATCTTTCGACTTCCATAACGTCGTCAAAAGTTACCCGATTTTCAAAAGCAATAGCTTAAAAGTCATGGTTTGACCCCTAAACAAACTGCATTCAGAATTCATTTAATAAATTCGATTTTGGTCGATTCATGTTACACTTTTTATAAACAACATTGACTTGGGCATGGTAAAATCTTTCGACTTCCATAACTTCGGCAAAACTGACCCGATTTTTCAAAAGCAATAGCGTACAAAGTCATGGTTTGACCCTCAAATAAAACTGCATTCAAGAAATTACATTTAAATAAAATTCGATTTTTGGTCAGATTTCATGTTAAATTTTTATAAACAAACATGACTTGGGCATGGTAAAATCTTCGACTTCCATAACTTCGGCAAAACTGACCCGATTTTCAAAAGCAATAGCTTAAAAGTCATGGTTTGACCACTACAAATAAAACTGCATTCAGAAATTACATTTAAATAAAATTCGATTTTGGTCAGATTCATGTTAAATTTTTATAAACAAACATTGACTTGGGCATTGGTAAAATCTTTCGACTTCCATAACTTCGGCAAAACTGACCCGATTTTCAAAAGCAATAGCTTAAAAGTCATGGTTTGACCCCTCAAATAAAACTGCATTTAAGAAATTACATTTAAATAAAATTCGATTTTTGGTCAGATTTCATGTTAAAATTTTATAAACAAACCTTGACTTGGGCATTGGTAAAATCTTTCGACTTCCATAACTTCGGCAAAACTGACCCGATTGTCAAAAGCAATAGCTTAAAAGTCATGGTTTGACCCCTAAAATAAAACTGCATTCAAGAAATTACATTTAAATAAATTCGATTTTTGGTCAGATTTCATGGTTAAAATTTTATAAACAAACATTGACTTGGGCATTGGTAAAATCTTTCGACTTCCATAACTTCGGCAAAACTGACCCGATTTTCAAAAGCAATAGCTTAAAAGTCATGGTTTGACCCTCAAATAAAACTGCATTCAGAAATTACATTTAAATAAAATTCGATTTTTGGTCAGATTTCATGTTAAAATTTTATAAACAAACATTGACTTGGGCATTGGTAAAATCTTTCGACTTCCATAACTTCGGCAAAACTGACCCGATTGTCAAAAGCAATAGCTTAAAAGTCATGGTTTGACCCCTCAAATAAAACTGCATTCAAGAAATTACATTTAAATAAAATTCGATTTTTGGTCAGATTTCATGTTAAAATTTTATAAACAAACATTGACTTGGGCATTGGTAAAATCTTTCGACTTCCATAACTTCGGCAAAACTGACCCGATTTTCAAAAGCAATAGCTTAAAAGTCATGGTTTGACCCCTTAAATGAAACTGCATTCAAGAAATTACATTTAAATAAAATTCGATTTTTGGTCAGATTTCATGTTAAAATTTTATAAACAACACATTGACTTGGGCATTGGTAAAATCTTTCGACTTCCATAACTTCGGCAAAACTGACCCGATTTTCAAAAGCAATAGCTTAAAAGTCATGGTTTGACCCCTAAATAAAACTGCATTCAAGAAATTACATTTAAATAAAATTCGATTTTTGGTCAGATTTCATGTTAAAATTTTATAAACAAACATTGACTTGGGCATTGGTAAAATCTTTCGACTTCCATAACTTCGGCAAAACTGACCCGATTTTCAAAAGCAATAGCTTAAAAGTCATGGTTTGACCCCTAAAATAAAACTGCATTCAAGAAATTACATTTAAATAAAATTCGATTTTGGTCAGATTTCATGTTAAAATTTTATAAACAAACATTGACTTGGGCATTGGTAAAATCTTTCGACTTCCATAACTTCGGCAAAACTGACCCGATTTTCAAAAGCAATAGCTTAAAAGTCATGGTTTGACCCCTAAAATAAAACTGCATTCAAGAAATTACATTAAATAAAATTCGATTTTTGGTCAGATTTCATGTTAAATTTTATAAACAAACATTGACTTGGGCATTGGTAAAATCTTTCGACTTCCATAACTTCGGCAAAACTGACCCGATTTTCAAAAGCAATAGCTTAAAAGTCATGGTTTGACCCCTTAAATAAAACTGCATTCAAGAAATTACATTTAAATAAAATTCGATTTTTGGTCAGATTTCATGTTAAATTTTTATAAACAAACATTGACTTGGGCATTGGTAAAATCTTTCGACTTCCATAACTTCGGCAAAACTGACCCGATTTTCAAAAGCAATAGCTTAAAAGTCATGGTTTGACCACTCAAATAAAACTGCATTCAAGAAATTACATTTAAATAAAATTCGATTTTGGTCAGATTTCATGTTAAATTTTATAACACAACATTGACTTGGGCATTGGTAAAATCTTTCGACTTCCATAACTTCGGCAAAACTGACCCGATTTTCAAAAGCAATAGCTTAAAAGTCATGGTTTGACCCCTAAATAAAACTGCATTCAAGAAATTACATTTAAATAAAATTCGATTTTTGGTCAGATTTCATGTTAAATTTTTATAACAAACATTGACTTGGGCATTGGTAAAATCTTTCGACTTCCATAACTTCGGCAAAACTGACCCGATTTTCAAAAGCAATAGCTTAAAAGTCATGGTTTGACCACTCAAATAAAACTGCATTCAAGAAATTACATTTAAATAAAATTCGATTTTTGGTCAGATTTCATGTTAAATTTTATAAACAACATTGACTTGGGCATTGGTAAAATCTTTCGACTTCCATAACTTCGGCAAAACTGACCCGATTTTCAAAAGCAATAGCTTAAAAGTCATGGTTTGACCCCTAAATAAAACTGCATTCAAGAAATTACATTTAAATAAAATTCGATTTTTGGTCAGATTTCATGTTAAAATTTTATAAACAAACATTGACTTGGGCATTGGTAAAATCTTTCGACTTCCATAACTTCGGCAAAACTGACCCGATTTTCAAAAGCAATAGCTTAAAGTCATGGTTTGACCCCTAAAATAAACTGCATTCAAGAAATTACATTTAAATAAAATTCGATTTTGGTCAGATTTCATGTTAAATTTTTATAAACAAACATTGACTTGGGCATTGGTAAAATCTTTCGACTTCCATAACTTCGGCAAAACTGACCCGATTTTCAAAAGCAATAGCTTAAAAGTCATGGTTTGACCCCTAAAATAAAACTGCATTCAAGAAATTACATTTAAATAAAATTCGATTTTTGGTCAGATTTCATGTTAAATTTTATAAACAAACATTGACTTGGGCATTGGTAAAATCTTTCGACTTCCATAACTTCGGCAAAACTGACCCGATTTTCAAAAGCAATAGCTTAAAAGTCATGGTTTGACCCCTAAAATAAAACTGCATTAAGAAATTACATTTAAATAAATTCGATTTTTGGTCAGATTTCATGTTAAAATTTTATAAACAAACATTGACTTGGGCATTGGTAAAATCTTTCGACTTCCATAACTTCGGCAAAACTGACCCGATTTTCAAAAGCAATAGCTTAAAAGTCATGGTTTGACCCCTAAAATAAAACTGCATTCAAGAAATTACATTTAAATAAAATTCGATTTTTGGTCAGATTTCATGTTAAAATTTTATAAACAAACATTGACTTGGGCATTGGTAAAATCTTTCGACTTCCATAACTTCGTCAAAACTGACCCGATTTTCAAAAGCAATAGCTTAAAAGTCATGGTTTGACCCCTAAAATAAAACTGCATTTAAGAAATTACATTTAAATAAATTCGATTTTTGGTCATATTTCATGTTAAATTTTATAAACAAACATTGACTTGGGCATTGGTAAAATCTTTCGACTTCCATAACTTCGTCAAAACTGACCCGATTTTCAAAAGCAATAGCTTAAAAGTCATGGTTTGACCCCTAAAATAAAACTGCATTTAAGAAATTACATTTAAATAAAATTCGATTTTTGGTCAGATTTCATGTTAAATTTTTATAAACAAACATTGACTTGGGCATTGGTAAAATCTTTCGACTTCCATAACTTCGTCAAAACTGACCCGATTTTCAAAAGCAATAGCTTAAAAGTCATGGTTTGACCCCTAAAATAAAACTGCATTCAAGAAATTACATTTAAATAAAATTCGATTTTTGGTCAGATTTCATGTTAAAATTTTATAAACAAACATTGACTTGGGCATTGGTAAAATCTTTCGACTTCCATAACTTCGTCAAAACTGACCCGATTTTCAAAAGCAATAGCTTAAAAGTCATGGTTTGACCCCTAAAATAAAACTGCATTTAAGAAATTACATTTAAATAAAATTCGATTTTTGGTCAGATTTCATGTTAAATTTTATAAACAAACATTGACTTGGGCATTGGTAAAATCTTTCGACTTCCATAACTTCGACAAAACTGACCCGATTTTCAAAAGCAATAGCTTAAAGTCATGGTTTGACCCCTAAACTGAAACTGCATTTAAGAAATTACATTTAAATAAAATTCGATTTTTGGTCAGATTTCATGTTAAAATTTTATAAACAAACATTGACTTGGGCATTGGTAAAATCTTTCGACTTCCATAACTTCGTCAAAACTGACCCGATTTTCAAAAGCAATAGCTTAAAAGTCATGGTTTGACCCCTAAATAAAACTGCATTTAAGAAATTACATTTAAATAAATTCGATTTTTGGTCAGATTTCATGTTAAATTTTATAAACAACATTGACTTGGGCATTGGTAAAATCTTTCGACTTCCATAACTTCGGCAAAACTGACCCGATTTTCAAAAGCAATAGCTTAAAAGTCATGGTTTGACCCCTAAAATAAAACTGCATTCAAGAAATTACATTTAATAAAATTCGATTTTTGGTCAGATTCATGTTAAATTTTTAAACAACATTGACTTGGGCATTGGTAAATCTTTCGACTTCCAACTTCGGCAAAACTGACCCGATTTCAAGCATCAGTCTGGTTGACCCATAACTGCTTAGAAATTCTTTAAAAAGTGCAATTTCAGTTAAATTCAACACTGGCATGGACTTCGATCAACTTCGCAACTGACCCATTCAAGCAAGCTAAGTCATGTTTACACAATAAACGCATTAAATAAAATTCATTTTTGGTCAATTTCATGTTAAATTTTATAAACAAACATTGACTGGGCATTGGTAAATCTTTCGACTTCCATAACTTCGGCAAACTGACCCGATTTCAAAAGCAATAGCTTAAAAGTCATGGTTTGACCCCTAAATAAAACTGCATTAAGAAATTACATTTAAATAAAATTCGATTTTTGGTCAGATTTCATGTTAAATTTTATAAACAACATTGACTTGGGCATTGGTAAAATCTTTCGACTTCCATAACTTCGTCAAAACTGACCCGATTTTCAAAAGCAATAGCTTAAAAGTCATGGTTTGACCACTCAAATAAAACTGCATTCAAGAAATTACATTTAAATAAAATTCGATTTTTGGTCAGATTTCATGTTAAATTTTATAAACAAACATTGACTTGGGCATTGGTAAAATCTTTCGACTTCCATAACTTCGGCAAAACTGACCCGATTTTCAAAAGCAATAGCTTAAAAGTCATGGTTTGACCCCTAAAATAAAACTGCATTCAAGAAATTACATTTAAATAAAATTCGATTTTTGGTCAGATTTCATGTTAAATTTTATAAACAAACATTGACTTGGGCATTGGTAAAATCTTTCGACTTCCATAACTTCGGCAAAACTGACCCGATTTTCAAAAGCAATAGCTTAAAAGTCATGGTTTGACCCCTAAAATGAAACTGCATTCAAGAAATTACATTTAAATAAAATTCGATTTTTGGTCAGATTTCATGTTAAATTTTATAAACAAACATTGACTTGGGCATTGGTAAAATCTTTCGACTTCCATAACTTCGTCAAAACTGACCCGATTTTCAAAAGCAATAGCTTAAAAGTCATGGTTTGACCCCTCAAATAAAACTGCATTCAAGAAATTACATTTAAATAAAATTCGATTTTTGGTCAGATTTCATGTTAAATTTTTATAAACAAACATTGACTTGGGCATTGGTAAAATCTTTCGACTTCCATAACTTCGGCAAAACTGACCCGATTTTCAAAAGCAATAGCTTAAAAGTCATGGTTTGACCACTCAAATAAACTGCATTTAAGAAATTACATTTAAATAAAATTCGATTTTTGGTCAGATTTCATGTTAAAATTTTATAAACAAACATTGACTTGGGCATTGGTAAAATCTTTCGACTTCCATAACTTCGTCAAAACTGACCCGATTTTCAAAAGCAATAGCTTAAAAGTCATGGTTTGACCCCTCAAATAAAACTGCATTTAAGAAATTACATTTAAATAAAATTCGATTTTTGGTCAGATTTCATGTTAAATTTTATAAACAAACATTGACTTGGGCATTGGTAAAATCTTTCGACTTCCATAACTTCGTCAAAACTGACCCGATTTTCAAAAGCAATAGCTTAAAAGTCATGGTTTGACCACTCAAATAAAACTGCATTTAAGAAATTACATTTAAATAAAATTCGATTTTTGGTCAGATTTCATGTTAAATTTTATAAACAAACATTGACTTGGGCATTGGTAAAATCTTTCGACTTCCATAACTTCGGCAAAACTGACCCGATTTTCAAAAGCAATAGCTTAAAAGTCATGGTTTGACCACTCAAATAAAACTGCATTTAAGAAATTACATTTAAATAAAATTCGATTTTTGGTCAGATTTCATGTTAAATTTTATAAACAAACATTGACTTGGGCATTGGTAAAATCTTTCGACTTCCATAACTTCGGCAAAACTGACCCGATTTTCAAAAGCAATAGCTTAAAAGTCATGGTTTGACCCCTAAAATAAAACTGCATTTAAGAAATTACATTTAAATAAAATTCGATTTTTGGTCAGATTTCATGTTAAAATTTTATAAACAAACATTGACTTGGGCATTGGTAAAATCTTTCGACTTCCATAACTTCGGCAAAACTGACCCGATTTTCAAAAGCAATAGCTTAAAAGTCATGGTTTGACCCCTAAAATAAAACTGCATTTAAGAAATTACATTTTAATAAAATTCGATTTTTGGTCAGATTTCATGTTAAAATTTTATAAACAAACATTGACTTGGGCATTGGTAAAATCTTTCGACTTCCATAACTTCGGCAAAACTGACCCGATTTTCAAAAGCAATAGCTTAAAAGTCATGGTTTGACCCCTAAAATAAAACTGCATTTAAGAAATTACATTTAAATAAAATTCGATTTTTGGTCAGATTTCATGTTAAATTTTATAAACAAACATTGACTTGGGCATTGGTAAAATCTTTCGACTTCCATAACTTCGGCAAAACTGACCCGATTTTCAAAAGCAATAGCTTAAAAGTCATGGTTTGACCCCTCAAATAAAACTGCATTTAAGAAATTACATTTAAATAAAATTCGATTTTTGGTCAGATTTCATGTTAAATTTTATAAACAAACATTGACTTGGGCATTGGTAAATCTTTCGACTTCCATAACTTCGGCAAAACTGACCCGATTTTCAAAAGCAATAGCTTAAAAGTCATGGTTTGACCCCTAAAATAAAACTGCATTCAAGAAATTACATTTAAATAAAATTCGATTTTTGGTCAGATTTCATGTTAAATTTTTATAAACAAACATTGACTTGGGCATTGGTAAAATCTTTCGACTTCCATAACTTCGGCAAAACTGACCCGATTTTCAAAAGCAATAGCTTAAAAGTCATGGTTTGACCCCTCAAATAAAACTGCATTTAAGAAATTACATTTTAATAAAATTCGATTTTTGGTCAGATTTCATGTTAAATTTTATAAACAAACATTGACTTGGGCATTGGTAAAATCTTTCGACTTCCATAACTTCGTCAAAACTGACCCGATTTTCAAAAGCAATAGCTTAAAAGTCATGGTTTGACCCCTAAATAAAACTGCATTCAAGAAATTACATTTAAATAAAATTCGATTTTTGGTCGATTTCATGTTAAATTTTATAAACAAACATTGACTTGGGCATTGGTAAAATCTTTCGACTTCCATAACTTCGGCAAAACTGACCCGATTTTCAAAAGCAATAGCTTAAAAGTCATGGTTTGACCCCTAAAATAAAACTGCATTCAAGAAATTACATTTAAATAAAATTCGATTTTTGGTCAGATTTCATGTTAAATTTTTATAAACAAACATTGACTTGGGCATTGGTAAAATCTTTCGACTTCCATAACTTCGGCAAAACTGACCCGATTTTCAAAAGCAATAGCTTAAAAGTCATGGTTTGACCCCTAAAATAAAACTGCATTTAAGAAATTACATTTAAATAAAATTCGATTTTTGGTCAGATTTCATGTTAAATTTTATAAACAAACATTGACTGGGCATTGGTAAAATCTTTCGACTTCCATAACTTCGGCAAAACTGACCCGATTTTCAAAAGCAATAGCTTAAAAGTCATGGTTTGACCACTCAAATAAAACTGCATTTAAGAAATTACATTTAAATAAAATTCGATTTTTGGTCAGATTTCATGTTAAATTTTTATAACAAACATTGACTTGGGCATTGGTAAAATCTTTCGACTTCCATAACTTCGGCAAAACTGACCCGATTTTCAAAAGCAATAGCTTAAAAGTCATGGTTTGACCCCTAAAATAAAACTGCATTTAAGAAATTACATTTAAATAAAATTCGATTTTTGGTCAGATTTCATGTTAAATTTTATAAACAAACATTGACTTGGGCATTGGTAAAATCTTTCGACTTCCATAACTTCGTCAAAACTGACCCGATTTTCAAAAGCAATAGCTTAAAAGTCATGGTTTGACCCCTCAAATAAAACTGCATTTAAGAAATTACATTTAAATAAAATTCGATTTTTGGTCAGATTCATGTTAAATTTTATAAACAAACATTGACTTGGGCATTGGTAAAATCTTTCGACTTCCATAACTTCGGCAAAACTGACCCGATTTTCAAAAGCAATAGCTTAAAAGTCATGGTTTGACCCCTCAAATAAAACTGCATTCAAGAAATTACATTTAAATAAAATTCGATTTTTGGTCAGATTTCATGTTAAATTTTATAAACAAACATTGACTTGGGCATTGGTAAAATCTTTCGACTTCCATAACTTCGGCAAAACTGACCCGATTTTCAAAAGCAATAGCTTAAAAGTCATGGTTTGACCACTCAAATAAAACTGCATTAAGAAATTACATTTAAATAAAATTCGATTTTTGGTCAGATTTCATGTTAAATTTTTATAAACAAACATTGACTTGGGCATTGGTAAAATCTTTCGACTTCCATAACTTCGGCAAAACTGACCCGATTTTCAAAAGCAATAGCTTAAAAGTCATGGTTTGACCCCTAAAATAAAACTGCATTCAAGAAATTACATTTAAATAAAATTCGATTTTTGGTCGAGATTTCAGCTGGTTAAAATCTTTGATTCATAAACCAAACATGTTGACACTTGCTGGCATTGGTAAAATCTTTCGACTTCCATAACTTCGGCAAAACTGACCCGATTTTCAAAAGCAATAGCTTAAAAGTCATGGTTTGACCACTCAAATAAAACTGCATTTAAGAAATTACATTTAAATAAAATTCGATTTTTGGTCAGATTTCATGTTAAATTTTATAAACAAACATTGACTTGGGCATTGGTAAAATCTTTCGACTTCCATAACTTCGGCAAAACTGACCCGATTTTCAAAAGCAATAGCTTAAAAGTCATGGTTTGACCCCTAAAATAAAACTGCATTCAAGAAATTACATTTAAATAAAATTCGATTTTTGGTCAGATTTCATGTTAAATTTTATAAACAAACATTGACTTGGGCATTGGTAAAATCTTTCGACTTCCATAACTTCGGCAAAACTGACCCGATTTTCAAAAGCAATAGCTTAAAAGTCATGGTTTGACCACTAAAATAAAACTGCATTCAAGAAATTACATTTAAATAAAATTCGATTTTTGGTCAGATTTCATGTTAAATTTTATAAACAAACATTGACTTGGCATTGGTAAAATCTTTCGACTTCCATAACTTCGGCAAAACTGACCCGATTTTCAAAAGCAATAGCTTAAAAGTCATGGTTTGACCCCTAAAATAAAACTGCATTCAAGAAATTACATTTAAATAAAATTCGATTTTTGGTCAGATTTCATGTTAAATTTTATAAACAAACATTGACTTGGGCATTGGTAAATCTTTCGACTTCCATAACTTCGGCAAAACTGACCCGATTTTCAAAAGCAATAGCTTAAAAGTCATGGTTTGACCACTCAAATAAAACTGCATTTAAGAAATTACATTTAAATAAAATTCGATTTTTGGTCAGATTTCATGTTAAAATTTTATAAACAAACATTGACTTGGGCATTGGTAAAATCTTTCGACTTCCATAACTTCGTCAAAACTGACCCGATTTTCAAAAGCAATAGCTTAAAGTCATGGTTTGACCCCTAAAATAAAACTGCATTCAAGAAATTACATTTAAATAAAATTCGATTTTTGGTCGATTTCATGTTAAATTTTATAAACAAACATTGACTTGGGCATTGGTAAATCTTTCGACTTCCATAACTTCGCAAAACTGACCCGATTTTCAAAAGCATAGCTTAAAAGTCATGGTTTGACCACTCAAATAAAACTGCATTCAAGAAATTACATTTAAATAAAATTCGATTTTTGGTCAGATTTCATGTTAAATTTTTATAAACAAACATTGACTTGGGCATTGGTAAAATCTTTCGACTTCCATAACTTCGGCAAAACTGACCCGATTTTCAAAAGCAATAGCTTAAAAGTCATGGTTTGACCCCTAAAATAAAACTGCATTTAAGAAATTACATTTAAATAAAATTCGATTTTTGGTCAGATTTCATGTTAAATTTTTATAAACAAACATTGACTTGGGCATTGGTAAATCTTTCGACTTCCATAACTTCGGCAAAACTGACCCGATTTTCAAAAGCAATAGCTTAAAAGTCATGGTTTGACCCCTCAAATAAAACTGCATTCAAGAAATTACATTTAAATAAAATTCGATTTTTGGTCAGATTTCATGTTAAATTTTATAAACAAACATTGACTTGGGCATTGGTAAAATCTTTCGACTTCCATAACTTCGGCAAAACTGACCCGATTTTCAAAAGCAATAGCTTAAAAGTCATGGTTTGACCCCTCAAATAAAACTGCATTTAAGAAATTACATTTAAATAAAATTCGATTTTTGGTCAGATTTCATGTTAAATTTTATAAACAAACATTGACTTCGGCATTGGTAAATCTTTCGACTTCCATAACTTCGTCAAAACTGACCCGATTTTCAAAAGCAATAGCTTAAAAGTCATGGTTTGACCCCTCAAATAAAACTGCATTCAAGAAATTACATTTAAATAAAATTCGATTTTTGGTCAGATTTCATGTTAAAATTTTATAAACAAACATTGACTTGGGCATTGGTAAAATCTTTCGACTTCCATAACTTCGTCAAACTGACCCGATTTTCAAAAGCAATAGCTTAAAAGTCATGGTTTGACCCCTAAATAAAACTGCATTTAAGAATTACATTTAAATAAAATTCGATTTTTGGTCAGATTTCATGTTAAAATTTTATAAACAAACATTGACTTGGGCATTGGTAAAATCTTTCGACTTCCATAACTTCGTCAAAACTGACCCGATTTTCAAAAGCAATAGCTTAAAAGTCATGGTTTGACCACTCAAATAAAACTGCATTCAAGAAATTACATTTAAATAAAATTCGATTTTTGGTCAGATTTCATGTTAAATTTTATAAACAAACATTGACTTGGGCATTGGTAAAATCTTTCGACTTCCATAACTTCGTCAAAACTGACCCGATTTTCAAAAGCAATAGCTTAAAAGTCATGGTTTGACCACTCAAATAAAACTGCATTTAAGAAATTACATTTAAATAAAATTCGATTTTTGGTCTGATTTCATGTTAAAATTTTATAAACAAACATTGACTTGGGCATTGGTAAAATCTTTCGACTTCCATAACTTCGGCAAAACTGACCCGATTTTCAAAGCAATAGCTTAAAAGTCATGGTTTGACCCCTAAAATAAACTGCATTCAAGAAATTACATTTAAATAAATTCGATTTTTGGTCAGATTTCATGTTAAATTTTTATAAACAAACATTGACTTGGGCATTGGTAAAATCTTTCGACTTCCATAACTTCGTCAAAACTGACCCGATTTTCAAAAGCAATAGCTTAAAAGTCATGGTTTGACCACTCAAATAAAACTGCATTTAAGAAATTACATTTAAATAAAATTCGATTTTTGGTCAGATTTCATGTTAAAATTTTATAAACAAACATTGACTTGGGCATTGGTAAAATCTTTCGACTTCCATAACTTCGGCAAACTGACCCGATTTTCAAAAGCAATAGCTTAAAAGTCATGGTTTGACCCCTAAATAAAACTGCATTCAAGAATTACATTTAAATAAAATTCGATTTTTGGTCAGATTTCATGTTAAATTTTTATAAACAAACATTGACTTGGGCATTGGTAAAATCTTTCGACTTCCATAACTTCGGCAAAACTGACCCGATTTTCAAAAGCAATAGCTTAAAAGTCATGGTTTGACCACTCAAATAAAACTGCATTTAAGAAATTACATTTAAATAAAATTCGATTTTTGGTCAGATTTCATGTTAAATTTTATAAACAAACATTGACTTGGGCATTGGTAAAATCTTTCGACTTCCATAACTTCGTCAAACTGACCCGATTTTCAAAAGCAATAGCTTAAAAGTCATGGTTTGACCCCTCAAATAAACTGCATTCAAGAAATTACATTTAAATAAATTCGATTTTTGGTCAGATTTCATGTTAAATTTTATAAACAAACATTGACTTGGGCATTGGTAAAATCTTTCGACTTCCATAACTTCGGCAAAACTGACCCGATTTTCAAAAGCAATAGCTTAAAAGTCATGGTTTGACCACTCAAATAAAACTGCATTTAAGAAATTACATTTAAATAAAATTCGATTTTTGGTCAGATTTCATGTTAAAATTTTATAAACAAACATTGACTTGGGCATTGGTAAAATCTTTCGACTTCCATAACTTCGGCAAAACTGACCCGATTTTCAAAAGCAATAGCTTAAAAGTCATGGTTTGACCCCTAAATAAAACTGCATTTAAGAAATTACATTTAAATAAAATTCGATTTTTGGTCAGATTTCATGTTAAATTTTTATAAACAAACATTGACTTGGGCATTGGTAAAATCTTTCGACTTCCATAACTTCGGCAAAACTGACCCGATTTTCAAAAGCAATAGCTTAAAAGTCATGGTTTGACCCCTCAAATAAAACTGCATTAAGAAATTACATTTAAATAAAATTCGATTTTTGGTGTGATTTCATGTTAAATTTTATAAACAAACATTGACTGGGCATTGGTAAAATCTTTCGACTTCCATAACTTCGGCAAAACTGACCCGATTTTCAAAAGCAATAGCTTAAAAGTCATGGTTTGACCCCTCAAATAAAACTGCATTTAAGAAATTACATTTAAATAAAATTCGATTTTTGGTCAGATTTCATGTTAAATTTTTATAAACAAACATTGACTTGGCATTGGTAAAATCTTTCGACTTCCATAACTTCGGCAAAACTGACCCGATTTTCAAAAGCAATAGCTTAAAAGTCATGGTTTGACCCCTAAATAAAACTGCATTTAAGAAATTACATTTAAATAAAATTCGATTTTTGGTCAGATTTCATGTTAAATTTTATAAACAAACATTGACTTGGGCATTGGTAAAATCTTTCGACTTCCATAACTTCGCAAAACTGACCCGATTTTCAAAAGCAATAGCTTAAAAGTCATGGTTTGACCCCTCAAATAAAACT
The DNA here is from genome assembly GCA_030179655.1 of Scaptomyza flava. Classification (NCBI taxonomy): domain Eukaryota; kingdom Metazoa; phylum Arthropoda; class Insecta; order Diptera; family Drosophilidae; genus Scaptomyza; species Scaptomyza flava. The sequence continues at coordinate 4,948,567 of JARNME010000314.1, read as the reverse complement.
GCATTTAAGAAATTACATTTAAATAAAATTCGATTTTGGTCAGATTTCATGTTAAATTTTATAAACAAACATTGACTTGGGCATTGGTAAAATCTTTCGACTTCCATAACTTCGTCAAAACTGACCCGATTTTCAAAAGCAATAGCTTAAAAGTCATGGTTTGACCCCTAAATAAAACTGCATTCAAGAAATTACATTTAAATAAAATTCGATTTTTGGTCGATTTCATGTTAAATTTTATAAACAAACATTGACTTGGGCATTGGTAAAATCTTTCGACTTCCATAACTTCGGCAAAACTGACCCGATTTTCAAAGCAATAGCTTAAAAGTCATGGTTTGACCCCTAAAATAAAACTGCATTCAAGAAATTACATTTAAATAAAATTCGATTTTTGGTCAGATTTCATGTTAAATTTTTATAAACAAACATTGACTTGGGCATTGGTAAAATCTTTCGACTTCCATAACTTCGGCAAAACTGACCCGATTTTCAAAAGCAATAGCTTAAAAGTCATGGTTTGACCACTAAAATAAAACTGCATTCAAGAAATTACATTTAAATAAAATTCGATTTTTGGTCAGATTTCATGTTAAATTTTTATAAACAAACATTGACTTGGGCATTGGTAAAATCTTTCGACTTCCATAACTTCGGCAAAACTGACCCGATTTTCAAAAGCAATAGCTTAAAAGTCATGGTTTGACCACTCAAATAAAACTGCATTTAAGAAATTACATTTAAATAAAATTCGATTTTTGGTCAGATTTCATGTTAAATTTTATAAACAAACATTGACTTGGGCATTGGTAAAATCTTTCGACTTCCATAACTTCGGCAAAACTGACCCGATTTTCAAAAGCAATAGCTTAAAGTCATGGTTTGGCCCCTAAAATAAAACTGCATTTAAGAAATTACATTTAAATAAAATTCGATTTTTGGTCAGATTTCATGTTAAATTTTATAAACAAACATTGACTTGGGCATTGGTAAAATCTTTCGACTTCCATAACTTCGTCAAAACTGACCCGATTTTCAAAAGCAATAGCTTAAAAGTCATGGTTTGACCCCTCAAATAAAACTGCATTTAAGAATTTACATTTAAATAAAATTCGATTTTTGGTCAGATTTCATGTTAAAATTTTATAAACAAACATTGACTTGGGCATTGGTAAAATCTTTCGACTTCCATAACTTCGGCAAAACTGACCCGATTTTCAAAAGCAATAGCTTAAAAGTCATGGTTTGACCACTCAAATAAAACTGCATTCAAGAAATTACATTTAAATAAATTCGATTTTTGGTCAGATTTCATGTTAAATTTTATAAACAAACATTGACTTGGGCATTGGTAAAATCTTTCGACTTCCATAACTTCGGCAAAACTGACCCGATTTTCAAAGCAATAGCTTAAAAGTCATGGTTTGACCACTCAAATAAAACTGCATTTAAGAAATTACATTTAAATAAAATTCGATTTTTGGTCAGATTTCATGTTAAATTTTTATAAACAAACATTGACTTGGGCATTGGTAAAATCTTTCGACTTCCATAACTTCGGCAAAACTGACCCGATTTTCAAAAGCAATAGCTTAAAAGTCATGGTTTGACCCCTAAAATAAAACTGCATTTAAGAAATTACATTTAAATAAAATTCGATTTTTGGTCAGATTTCATGTTAAATTTTTATAAACAAACATTGACTTGGGCATTGGTAAAATCTTTCGACTTCCATAACTTCGGCAAAACTGACCCGATTTTCAAAAGCAATAGCTTAAAAGTCATGGTTTGACCACTCAAATAAAACTGCATTCAAGAAATTACATTTAAATAAATTCGATTTTTGGTCAGATTTCATGTTAAATTTTTATAAACAAACATTGACTTGGGCATTGGTAAAATCTTTCGACTTCCATAACTTCGTCAAAACTGACCCGATTTTCAAAAGCAATAGCTTAAAAGTCATGGTTTGACCACTCAAATAAAACTGCATTCAAGAAATTACATTTAAATAAATTCGATTTTTGGTCAGATTTCATGTTAAATTTTATAAACAAACATTGACTTGGGCATTGGTAAAATCTTTCGACTTCCATAACTTCGGCAAAACTGACCCGATTTTCAAAAGCAATAGCTTAAAAGTCATGGTTTGACCACTCAAATAAAACTGCATTCAAGAAATTACATTTAAATAAAATTCGATTTTTGGTCAGATTTCATGTTAAATTTTTATAAACAAACATTGACTTGGGCATTGGTAAAATCTTTCGACTTCCATAACTTCGGCAAAACTGACCCGATTTTCAAAGCAATAGCTTAAAAGTCATGGTTTGACCCCTAAAATAAAACTGCATTCAAGAAATTACATATAAATTAAATTCGATTTTTGGTCAGATTTCATGTTAAATTTTTATAAACAAACATTGACTTGGGCATTGGTAAAATCTTTCGACTTCCATAACTTCGGCAAAACTGACCCGATTTTCAAAAGCAATAGCTTAAAAGTCATGGTTTGACCACTCAAATAAAACTGCATTTAAGAAATTACATTTAAATAAAATTCGATTTTTGGTCAGATTTCATGTTAAAATTTTATAAACAACATTGACTTGGGCATTGGTAAAATCTTTCGACTTCCATAACTTCGTCAAAACTGACCCGATTTTCAAAAGCAATAGCTTAAAAGTCATGGTTTGACCACTCAAATAAAACTGCATTTAAGAAATTACATTTAAATAAAATTCGATTTTTGGTCAGATTTCATGTTAAATTTTATAAACAAACATTGACTTGGGCATTGGTAAAATCTTTCGACTTCCATAACTTCGCAAACTGACCCGATTTTCAAAGCAATAGCTTAAAAGTCATGGTTTGACCACTCAAATAAAACTGCATTCAAGAAATTACATTTAAATAAAATTCGATTTTTGGTCAGATTTCATGTTAAATTTTTATAACAAACATTGACTTGGGCATTGGTAAAATCTTTCGACTTCCATAACTTCGGCAAAACTGACCCGATTTTCAAAAGCAATAGCTTAAAAGTCATGGTTTGACCACTCAAATAAAACTGCATTTAAGAATTACATTTAAATAAAATTCGATTTTTGGTCAGATTTCATGTTAAATTTTGTAAACAAACATTGACTTGGGCATTGGTAAAATCTTTCGACTTCCATAACTTCGGCAAAACTGACCCGATTTTCAAAAGCAATAGCTTAAAAGTCATGGTTTGACCCCTCAAATAAAACTGCATTAAGAAATTACATTTAAATAAAATTCGATTTTTGGTCAGATTTCATGTTAAATTTTATAAACAAACATTGACTTGGGCATTGGTAAAATCTTTCGACTTCCATAACTTCGTCAAAACTGACCCGATTTTCAAAAGCAATAGCTTAAAAGTCATGGTTTGACCACTCAAATAAAACTGCATTTAAGAATTTACATTTAAATAAAATTCGATTTTTGGTGCGATTTCATGTTAAAATTTTATAAACAAACATTGACTTGGGCATTGGTAAAATCTTTCGACTTCCATAACTTCGTCAAAACTGACCCGATTTTCAAAAGCAATAGCTTAAAAGTCATGGTTTGACCACTCAAATAAAACTGCATTCAAGAAATTACATTTAAATAAAATTCGATTTTTGGTCAGATTTCATGTTAAAATTTTATAAACAAACATTGACTTGGGCATTGGTAAAATCTTTCGACTTCCATAACTTCGGCAAAACTGACCCGATTTTCAAAAGCAATAGCTTAAAAGTCATGGTTTGACCCCTCAATAAAACTGCATTTAAGAAATTACATTTAAATAAAATTCGATTTTTGGTCAGATTTCATGTTAAAATTTTATAAACAAACATTGACTTGGGCATTGGTAAAATCTTTCGACTTCCATAACTTCGGCAAAACTGACCCGATTTTCAAAAGCAATAGCTTAAAAGTCATGGTTTGACCACTCAAATAAAACTGCATTTAAGAAATCACATTTAAATAAAATTCGATTTTTGGTCAGATTTCATGTTAAAATTTTATAAACAAACATTGACTTGGGCATTGGTAAAATCTTTCGACTTCCATAACTTCGTCAAAACTGACCCGATTTTCAAAAGCAATAGCTTAAAAGTCATGGTTTGACCACTCAAATAAAACTGCATTTAAGAAATTACATTTAAATAAAATTCGATTTTTGGTCAGATTTCATGTTAAATTTTATAAACAAACATTGACTTGGGCATTGGTAAAATCTTTCGACTTCCATAACTTCGGCAAAACTGACCCGATTTTCAAAAGCAATAGCTTAAAAGTCATGGTTTGACCACTCAAATAAAACTGCATTCAAGAAATTACATTTAAATAAATTCGATTTTTGGTCAGATTTCATGTTAAATTTTTATAAACAAACATTGACTTGGGCATTGGTAAAATCTTTCGACTTCCATAACTTCGTCAAAACGGACCCGATTTTCAAAAGCAATAGCTTAAAAGTCATGGTTTGACCACTCAAATAAAACTGCATTCAAGAAATTACATTTAAATAAAATTCGATTTTTGGTCAGATTTCATGTTAAATTTTATAAACAAACATTGACTTGGGCATTGGTAAAATCTTTCGACTTCCATAACTTCGTCAAAACTGACCCGATTTTCAAAAGCAATAGCTTAAAAGTCATGGTTTGACCCCTAAAATAAAACTGCATTTAAGAAATTACATTTAAATAAAATTCGATTTTTGGTCAGATTTCATGTTAAATTTTATAAACAAACATTGACTTGGGCATTGGTAAAATCTTTCGACTTCCATAACTTCGTCAAAACTGACCCGATTTTCAAAGCAATAGCTTAAAAGTCATGGTTTGACCACTCAAATAAAACTGCATTCAAGAAATTACATTTAAATAAAATTCGATTTTTGGTCAGATTTCATGTTAAATTTTTATAAACAAACATTGACTTGGGCATTGGTAAAATCTTTCGACTTCCATAACTTCGTCAAAACTGACCCGATTTTCAAAAGCAATAGCTTAAAAGTCATGGTTTGACCCCTCAAATAAAACTGCATTTAAGAAATTACATTTAAATAAAATTCGATTTTTGGTCAGATTTCATGTTAAATTTTTATAAACAAACATTGACTTGGGCATTGGTAAAATCTTTCGACTTCCATAACTTCGGCAAAACTGACCCGATTTTCAAAAGCAATAGCTTAAAAGTCATGGTTTGACCACTCAAATAAAACTGCATTTAAGAAATTACATTTAAATAAAATTCGATTTTTGGTCAGATTTCATGTTAAAATTTTATAAACAAACATTGACTTGGGCATTGGTAAAATCTTTCGACTTCCATAACTTCGGCAAAACTGACCCGATTTTCAAAAGCAATAGCTTAAAAGTCATGGTTTGACCCCTAAAATAAAACTGCATTCAAGAATTACATTTAAATAAAATTCGATTTTTGGTCAGATTTCATGTTAAAATTTTATAAACAAACATTGACTTGGGCATTGGTAAAATCTTTCGACTTCCATAACTTCGGCAAAACTGACCCGATTTTCAAAAGCAATAGCTTAAAAGTCATGGTTTGACCACTCAAATAAAACTGCATTCAAGAAATTACATTTAAATAAAATTCGATTTTTGGTCAGATTTCATGTTAAAATTTTATAAACAAACATTGACTTGGGCATTGGTAAAATCTTTCGACTTCCATAACTTCGGCAAACTGACCCGATTTTCAAAAGCAATAGCTTAAAAGTCATGGTTTGACCCCTAAAATAAAACTGCATTCAAGAAATTACATTTAAATAAAATTCGATTTTTGGTCAGATTTCATGTTAAATTTTTATAAACAAACATTGACTTGGGCATTGGTAAAATCTTTCGACTTCCATAACTTCGGCAAAACTGACCCGATTTTCAAAAGCAATAGCTTAAAAGTCATGGTTTGACCACTCAAATAAAACTGCATTTAAGAAATTACATTTAAATAAAATTCGATTTTGGTCAGATTTCATGTTAAATTTTATAAACAAACATTGACTTGGGCATTGGTAAAATCTTTCGACTTCCATAACTTCGGCAAAACTGACCCGATTTTCAAAAGCAATAGCTTAAAAGTCATGGTTTGACCCCTAAATAAAACTGCATTTAAGAAATTACATTTAAATAAAATTCGATTTTTGGTCAGATTTCATGTTAAATTTTATAAACAAACATTGACTTGGGCATTGGTAAAATCTTTCGACTTCCATAACTTCGGCAAAACTGACCCGATTTTCAAAAGCAATAGCTTAAAAGTCATGGTTTGACCACTCAAATAAAACTGCATTCAAGAAATTACATTTAAATAAAATTCGATTTTTGGTCAGATTTCATGTTAAATTTTATAAACAAACATTGACTTGGGCATTGGTAAAATCTTTCGACTTCCATAACTTCGGCAAAACTGACCCGATTTTCAAAAGCAATAGCTTAAAAGTCATGGTTTGACCCCTAAATAAAACTGCATTCAAGAAATTACATTTAAATAAAATTCGATTTTTGGTCAGATTTCATGTTAAATTTTTATAAACAAACATTGACTTGGGCATTGGTAAAATCTTTCGACTTCCATAACTTCGGCAAAACTGACCCGATTTTCAAAAGCAATAGCTTAAAAGTCATGGTTTGACCACTCAAATAAAACTGCATTCAAGAAATTACATTTAAATAAAATTCGATTTTTGGTCAGATTTCATGTTAAATTTTTATAAACAAACATTGACATGGGCATTGGTAAAATCTTTCGACTTCCATAACTTCGGCAAAACTGACCCGATTTTCAAAAGCAATAGCTTAAAAGTCATGGTTTGACCACTCAAATAAAACTGCATTTAAGAAATTACATTTAAATAAAATTCGATTTTTGGTCAGATTTCATGTTAAAATTTTATAAACAAACATTGACTTGGGCATTGGTAAAATCTTTCGACTTCCATAACTTCGGCAAAACTGACCCGATTTTCAAAAGCAATAGCTTAAAAGTCATGGTTTGACCACTCAAATAAAACTGCATTCAAGAAATTACATTTAAATAAAATTCGATTTTTGGTCAGATTTCATGTTAAATTTTATAAACAAACATTGACTTGGGCATTGGTAAAATCTTTCGACTTCCATAACTTCGGCAAAACTGACCCGATTTTCAAAAGCAATAGCTTAAAAGTCATGGTTTGACCACTCAAATAAAACTGCATTTAAGAAATTACATTTAAATAAAATTCGATTTTTGGTCAGATTTCATGTTAAATTTTTATAAACAAACATTGACTTGGGCATTGGTAAAATCTTTCGACTTCCATAACTTCGGCAAAACTGACCCGATTTTCAAAAGCAATAGCTTAAAAGTCATGGTTTGACCACTCAAATAAAACTGCATTCAAGAAATTACATTTAAATAAAATTCGATTTTTGGTCAGATTTCATGTTAAATTTTTATAAACAAACATTGACTTGGGCATTGGTAAAATCTTTCGACTTCCATAACTTCGTCAAAACTGACCCGATTTTCAAAAGCAATAGCTTAAAAGTCATGGTTTGACCACTCAAATAAAACTGCATTCAAGAAATTACATTTAAATAAAATTCGATTTTTGGTCAGATTTCATGTTAAATTTTATAAACAAACATTGACTTGGGCATTGGTAAAATCTTTCGACTTCCATAACTTCGGCAAAACTGACCCGATTTTCAAAAGCAATAGCTTAAAAGTCATGGTTTGACCACTCAAATAAAACTGCATTCAAGAAATTACATTTAAATAAAATTCGATTTTTGGTCAGATTTCATGTTAAATTTTTATAAACAAACATTGACTTGGGCATTGGTAAAATCTTTCGACTTCCATAACTTCGTCAAAACTGACCCGATTTTCAAAAGCAATAGCTTAAAAGTCATGGTTTGACCACTCAAATAAAACTGCATTTAAGAAATTACATTTAAATAAAATTCGATTTTTGGTCAGATTTCATGTTAAATTTTTATAAACAAACATTGACTTGGGCATTGGTAAAATCTTTCGACTTCCATAACTTCGGCAAAACTGACCCGATTTTCAAAAGCAATAGCTTAAAAGTCATGGTTTGACCACTCAAATAAAACTGCATTCAAGAAATTACATTTAAATAAAATTCGATTTTTGGTCAGATTTCATGTTAAATTTTTATAACAAACATTGACTTGGGCATTGGTAAAATCTTTCGACTTCCATAACTTCGTCAAAACGGACCCGATTTTCAAAAGCAATAGCTTAAAAGTCATGGTTTGACCACTCAAATAAAACTGCATTCAAGAAATTACATTTAAATAAATTCGATTTTTGGTCAGATTTCATGTTAAATTTTTATAAACAAACATTGACTTGGGCATTGGTAAAATCTTTCGACTTCCATAACTTCGGCAAAACTGACCCGATTTTCAAAAGCAATAGCTTAAAAGTCATGGTTTGACCACTCAAATAAAACTGCATTCAAGAAATTACATTTAAATAAAATTCGATTTTTGGTCAGATTTCATGTTAAATTTTATAAACAAACATTGACTTGGGCATTGGTAAAATCTTTCGACTTCCATAACTTCGTCAAAACTGACCCGATTTTCAAAAGCAATAGCTTAAAAGTCATGGTTTGACCACTCAAATCAAACTGCATTTAAGAAATTACATTTAAATAAAATTCGATTTTTGGTCAGATTTCATGTTAAATTTTTATAAACAAACATTGACTTGGGCATTGGTAAAATCTTTCGACTTCCATAACTTCGTCAAAACGGACCCGATTTTCAAAAGCAATAGCTTAAAAGTCATGGTTTGACCACTCAAATAAAACTGCATTTAAGAAATTACATTTAAATAAAATTCGATTTTTGGTCAGATTTCATGTTAAATTTTTATAACAAACATTGACTTGGGCATTGGTAAAATCTTTCGACTTCCATAACTTCGTCAAAACTGACCCGATTTTCAAAAGCAATAGCTTAAAAGTCATGGTTTGACCACTCAAATAAAACTGCATTCAAGAAATTACATTTAAATAAAATTCGATTTTTGGTCAGATTTCATGTTAAATTTTTATAAACAAACATTGACTTGGGCATTGGTAAAATCTTTCGACTTCCATAACTTCGTCAAAACTGACCCGATTTTCAAAAGCAATAGCTTAAAAGTCATGGTTTGACCACTCAAATAAAACTGCATTTAAGAAATTACATTTAAATAAAATTCGATTTTTGGTCTGATTTCATGTTAAAATTTTATAAACAAACATTGACTTGGGCATTGGTAAAATCTTTCGACTTCCATAACTTCGTCAAAACTGACCCGATTTTCAAAAGCAATAGCTTAAAAGTCATGGTTTGACCACTCAAATAAAACTGCATTTAAGAAATCACATTTAAATAAAATTCGATTTTTGGTCAGATTTCATGTTAAATTTTTATAAACAAACATTGACTTGGGCATTGGTAAAATCTTTCGACTTCCATAACTTCGTCAAAACTGACCCGATTTTCAAAAGCAATAGCTTAAAAGTCATGGTTTGACCACTCAAATAAAACTGCATTTAAGAAATTACATTTAAATAAAATTCGATTTTTGGTCAGATTTCATGTTAAATTTTATAAACAAACATTGACTTGGGCATTGGTAAAATCTTTCGACTTCCATAACTTCGGCAAAACTGACCCGATTTTCAAAAGCAATAGCTTAAAAGTCATGGTTTGACCACTCAAATAAAACTGCATTCAAGAAATTACATTTAAATAAAATTCGATTTTTGGTCAGATTTCATGTTAAATTTTTATAAACAAACATTGACTTGGGCATTGGTAAAATCTTTCGACTTCCATAACTTCGGCAAAACTGACCCGATTTTCAAAAGCAATAGCTTAAAAGTCATGGTTTGACCACTCAAATAAAACTGCATTTAAGAAATTACATTTAAATAAAATTCGATTTTTGGTCAGATTTCATGTTAAATTTTATAAACAAACATTGACTTGGGCATTGGTAAAATCTTTCGACTTCCATAACTTCGTCAAAACTGACCCGATTTTCAAAAGCAATAGCTTAAAAGTCATGGTTTGACCCCTCAAATAAAACTGCATTCAAGAAATTACACTTAAATAAAATTCGATTTTTGGTCAGATTTCATGTTAAAATTTTATAAACAAACATTGACTTGGGCATTGGTAAAATGTTTCGACTTCCATAACTTCGGCAAAACTGACCCGATTTTCAAAAGCAATAGCTTAAAAGTCATGGTTTGACCACTCAAATAAAACTGCATTCAAGAAATTACATTTAAATAAAATTCGATTTTTGGTCAGATTTCATGTTAAATTTTATAAACAAACATTGACTTGGGCATTGGTAAAATCTTTCGACTTCCATAACTTCGGCAAAACTGACCCGATTTTCAAAAGCAATAGCTTAAAAGTCATGGTTTGACCCCTAAAATAAAACTGCATTCAAGAAATTACATTTAAATAAAATTCGATTTTTGGTCAGATTTCATGTTAAATTTTTATAAACAAACATTGACTTGGGCATTGGTAAAATCTTTCGACTTCCATAACTTCGGCAAAACTGACCCGATTTTCAAAAGCAATAGCTTAAAAGTCATGGTTTGACCACTCAAATAAAACTGCATTCAAGAAATTACATTTAAATAAAATTCGATTTTTGGTCAGATTTCATGTTAAATTTTTATAAACAAACATTGACTTGGGCATTGGTAAAATCTTTCGACTTCCATAACTTCGGCAAAACTGACCCGATTTTCAAAAGCAATAGCTTAAAAGTCATGGTTTGACCACTCAAATAAAACTGCATTCAAGAAATTACATTTAAATAAAATTAGATTTTTGGTCAGATTTCATGTTAAATTTTTATAAACAAACATTGACATGGGCATTGGTAAAATCTTTCGACTTCCATAACTTCGGCAAAACTGACCCGATTTTCAAAAGCAATAGCTTAAAAGTCATGGTTTGACCACTCAAATAAAACTGCATTTAAGAAATTACATTTAAATAAAATTCGATTTTTGATCAGATTTCATGTTAAAATTTTGTAAACAAACATTGATTTGGGCATTGGTAAAATCTTTCGACTTCCATAACTTCGGCAAAACTGACCCGATTTTCAAAAGCAATAGCTTAAAAGTCATGGTTTGACCACTCAAATAAAACTGCATTCAAGAAATTACATTTAAATAAAATTCGATTTTTGGTCAGATTTCATGTTAAAATTTTATAAACAAACATTGACTTGGGCATTGGTAAAATCTTTCGACTTCCATAACTTCGGCAAAACTGACCCGATTTTCAAAAGCAATAGCTTAAAAGTCATGGTTTGACCACTCAAATAAAACTGCATTTAAGAAATTACATTTAAATAAAATTCGATTTTTGGTCAGATTTCATGTTAAATTTTTATAAACAAACATTGACTGGGCATTGGTAAAATCTTTCGACTTCCATAACTTCGGCAAAACTGACCCGATTTTCAAAAGCAATAGCTTAAAAGTCATGGTTTGACCACTCAAATAAAACTGCATTCAAGAAATTACATTTAAATAAAATTCGATTTTTGGTCAGATTTCATGTTAAATTTTATAAACAAACATTGACTTGGGCATTGGTAAAATCTTTCGACTTCCATAACTTCGTCAAAACTGACCCGATTTTCAAAAGCAATAGCTTAAAAGTCATGGTTTGACCCCTAAAATAAAACTGCATTCAAGAAATTAATTTAAATAAATTCGATTTTTGGTCAGATTTCATGTTAAATTTTATAAACAAACATTGACTTGGGCATTGGTAAATCTTTCGACTTCCATAACTTCGGCAAAACTGACCCGATTTTCAAAAGCAATAGCTTAAAAGTCATGGTTTGACCACTCAAATAAAACTGCATTCAAGAAATTACATTTAAATAAAATTCGATTTTTGGTCAGATTTCATGTTAAATTTTTATAAACAAACATTGACTTGGGCATTGGTAAAATCTTTCGACTTCCATAACTTCGTCAAAACTGACCCGATTTTCAAAAGCAATAGCTTAAAAGTCATGGTTTGACCACTCAAATAAAACTGCATTTAAGAAATTACATTTAAATAAAATTCGATTTTTGGTCAGATTTCATGTTAAATTTTTATAAACAAACATTGACATGGGCATTGGTAAAATCTTTCGACTTCCATAACTTCGGCAAAACTGACCCGATTTTCAAAAGCAATAGCTTAAAAGTCATGGTTTGACCACTCAAATAAAACTGCATTCAAGAAATTACATTTAAATAAAATTCGATTTTTGGTCAGATTTCATGTTAAATTTTTATAAACAAACATTGACTTGGGCATTGGTAAAATCTTTCGACTTCCATAACTTCGTCAAAACTGACCCGATTTTCAAAAGCAATAGCTTAAAAGTCATGGTTTGACCACTCAAATAAAACTGCATTCAAGAATTACATTTAAATAAATTTCGATTTTTGGTCAGATTTCATGTAAAATTTTATAAACAAACATTGACTTGGGCATTGGTAAAATCTTTCGACTTCCATAACTTCGTCAAAACGGACCCGATTTTCAAAAGCAATAGCTTAAAAGTCATGGTTTGACCACTCAAATAAAACTGCATTCAAGAAATTACATTTAAATAAAATTCGATTTTTGGTCAGATTTCATGTTAAATTTTTATAAACAAACATTGACTTGGGCATTGGTAAAATCTTTCGACTTCCATAACTTCGTCAAAACGGACCCGATTTTCAAAAGCAATAGCTTAAAAGTCATGGTTTGACCACTCAAATAAAACTGCATTTAAGAAATTACATTTAAATAAAATTCGATTTTTGGTCAGATTTCATGTTAAATTTTTATAAACAAACATTGACTTGGGCATTGGTAAAATCTTTCGACTTCCATAACTTCGTCAAAACTGACCCGATTTTCAAAAGCAATAGCTTAAAAGTCATGGTTTGACCACTCAAATAAAACTGCATTTAAGAAATTACATTTAAATAAAATTCGATTTTTGGTCAGATTTCATGTTAAATTTTTGTTAACAAACATTGACTTGGGCATTGGTAAAATCTTTCGACTTCCATAACTTCGTCAAAACTGACCCGATTTTCAAAAGCAATAGCTTAAAAGTCATGGTTTGACCACTCAAATAAAACTGCATTTAAGAAATTCAATTTAAATAAGTTTAGATTTTTGGTCAGATTTCATTGTAAATTTTTATAAACAAACATTGACTTGGGCATTGGTAAAATCTTTCGACTTCCATAACTTCGGCAAAACTGACCCGATTTTCAAAAGCAATAGCTTAAAAGTCATGGTTTGACCACTCAAATAAAACTGCATTAAGAAATTACATTTAAATAAAATTCGATTTTTGGTGTGATTTCATGTTAAAATTTTATAAACAAACATTGACTGGGCATTGGTAAAATCTTTCGACTTCCATAACTTCGTCAAAACTGACCCGATTTTCAAAAGCAATAGCTTAAAAGTCATGGTTTGACCACTCAAATAAAACTGCATTCAAGAAATTACATTTAAATAAAATTCGATTTTTGGTCAGATTTCATGTTAAATTTTTATAAACAAACATTGACTTGGGCATTGGTAAAATCTTTCGACTTCCATAACTTCGTCAAAACTGACCCGATTTTCAAAAGCAATAGCTTAAAAGTCATGGTTTGACCACTCAAATAAAACTGCATTTAAGAATTTACATTTAAATAAAATTCGATTTTTGGTGTGATTTCATGTTAAATTTTATAAACAAACATTGACTGGGCATTGGTAAAATCTTTCGACTTCCATAACTTCGGCAAAACTGACCCGATTTTCAAAAGCAATAGCTTAAAAGTCATGGTTTGACCACTCAAATAAAACTGCATTTAAGAAATTACATTTAAATAAAATTCGATTTTTGGTCAGATTTCATGTTAAATTTTTATAAACAAACATTGACTGGGCATTGGTAAAATCTTTCGACTTCCATAACTTCGGCAAAACTGACCCGTTTTTCAAAAGCAATAGCTTAAAAGTCATGGTTTGACCCCTAAAATAAAACTGCATTCAAGAAATTACATTTAAATAAAATTCGATTTTTGGTCAGATTTCATGTTAAATTTTTATAAACAAACATTGACTTGGGCATTGGTAAAATCTTTCGACTTCCATAACTTCGGCAAAACTGACCCGTTTTTCAAAAGCAATAGCTTAAAAGTCATGGTTTGACCCCTAAATAAAACTGCATTCAAGAAATTACATTTAAATAAAATTCGATTTTTGGTCAGATTTCATGTTAAATTTTTATAAACAAACATTAACTTGGGCATTGGTAAAATCTTTCGACTTCCATAACTTCGGCAAAACTGACCCGATTTTCAAAAGCAATAGCTTAAAAGTCATGGTTTGACCACTCAAATAAAACTGCATTTAAGAAATTACATTTAAATAAAATTCGATTTTTGGTCAGATTTCATGTTAAATTTTTATAAACAAACATTGACTTGGGCATTGGTAAAATCTTTCGACTTCCATAACTTCGGCAAAACTGACCCGATTTTCAAAAGCAATAGCTTAAAAGTCATGGTTTGACCACTCAAATAAAACTGCATTCAAGAAATTACATTTAAATAAAATTCGATTTTTGGTCAGATTTCATGTTAAAATTTTATAAACAAACATTGACTTGGGCATTGGTAAAATCTTTCGACTTCCATAACTTCGGCAAAACTGACCCGATTTTCAAAAGCAATAGCTTAAAAGTCATGGTTTGACCACTCAAATAAAACTGCATTCAAGAAATTACATTTAAATAAAATTCGATTTTTGGTCAGATTTCATGTTAAATTTTTATAAACAAACATTAACTTGGGCATTGGTAAAATCTTTCGACTTCCATAACTTCGGCAAAACTGACCCGATTTTCAAAAGCAATAGCTTAAAAGTCATGGTTTGACCACTCAAATAAAACTGCATTTAAGAAATTACATTTAAATAAAATTCGATTTTTGGTCAGATTTCATGTTAAAATTTTGTTAACAAACATTGACTTGGGCGTTGGTAAAATCTTTCGACTTCAATAACTTTCAACTTACTTAAACCAACACTTATATAATGACAAATTGACCGTATTGAATCTTTATAGGCATTTGAAAAAAGATTTTTTCACCCGAAGCCTAAAGATGTTTACACATCAAAACGTTATTTCTTAGCATTACATTAAAGTTCCATATTAACAATTTTCTAACGCGCTTCGCTTTTCTTAAGTTCTGTGAACAATAGCTTTATGTCCTATAGTACATCTCGATTGCTTTTGCTACTAATCTGTGTTCATAAATGGTATTACAAACATTTAAGTCTTCTTACATATTTTTTTTTTGTTTTTCACATTTTCTTTCAAATATGCAGCTTGGGTCTTTTGTTTGCTTAGGTGAGTTACTTCTCATTTCATTCATCGGTTGTTGTTGTTGTTGTTGTGTAATATCATTTGTCATATCATCTCCTGGGAGTGTGTGTTGTAAAGTAGACATGATAAAATGGCCGCTTAGGCCCTTGTCAGCAGCAAAAATGCAAATATTGCAAAAAATACACACACAAATACACTTTAAAAAAAAAAAAAAACCAATCGAAAATCACTTACTCTTTAATCATGTTATCTTTTCAAAAGCTTAACTTAAGATATTTCTTAAAATCGATTTGTTTTAAGTACGTTTTGTTTTTGTTAAATAGTTTTAGGAGCACAAATCGGTAAATTGGATTCAATCAACAAATTATCTTAAATGTTTTTATCTGGTTTTAAGTCCATTAAATATAAATGTCAAACATGTTTTGAATTAAAAACAGATTTAACTAAATTATTTTGAAAATAAAAAGCAACAAAGTGTACCTTTCGGGAGTTTTTGAGTGTTGTTAATCGTAGTCAAAGGTTTTTTAATTCTAAGTGTACGCACTTTATGTGCTTGAAAGATTGTCTCGCTTATGTGTGTGTGTGTGTGTGTGTGTCTGACAACAATGTTGTCATGTAGCGATGTCTTTATTTCTTATTCTTGTTATGCTTCGAGCCTTACATTGGCATCTAATGTCAGGCTATAGTCTGGCAAAGGAGGAAAAAAAAAAGAAAACGCCCCCTTTGGGAGTGGGCACATTACAGCTCCGCTCCGCTCCGTTCCCCTCCCCCTCCCCTCACACACCACCAATACAGTTCCACAACCCCGCACACTCCCAATGGCATTATCGATGGATATCAATCAATTGTAAATAGCTGAGAATGGACAGCTTATTGCCGAGTAGAGTTGAATTGAGTTGAGTTGAGTTCAGCGAGTGGGGGTTTGAAAGGGGAAAGAGGTTGCTTAGAAATTCCCACGCACAGTATGTATGGTATGTATTGTATGCATATACTAAGCGATTTGTGTGTGTGTGTGTGTGTGTGTTAAATCAACATTGAGGCAATTGGCAAACTAATTAAGCTACATGCGATTATGTAGAATCATCCAAAGAGGAGAGGAGCAGTACAATTTGTGTGTGTATTTGACCTGACTCGTAACGGTCTGCGGCCAGAATTTGATTTATCAGCTTATTGCGTTTTGTTTGCCATCATTTTGGAGTTTATTGATATTTGCACATTTCCCTATTACTATTATTTGTAATTATTTTAATTGTGTGGATAACTTTAATTGGACGGAGGGAGAGCGAACGAGAGAGAGAGAGCGAGATTTTGCAACACTGTGACAAATTGTGAGAGTATAGCAAGTCGATCAAAAATGTATTTAGCTTTTTTTAACACTGTCTTTTAATATTTGTTTTTGTCAAGTTCAATGTTGAAACCAGTTGATTTTTAGCTGTTTTATTCACTACAATGCTATACATAAGCTATTTTTTCAGCATTTTCAAACACTGCTAGTAATGGGTATATCATATACTTATTGAAGTAATTTCACCTTGCTGCTGTTTAGCACTTATGTATATAAATTCTTCCTTAAAACCAAACAGAAAGTTAGAAAAAAAATTATTTCAAACCTTTGCCTACAAAGTATCATTGCGTTGGTCATTCTTGCATTGATCACTTTTTATACTCGAAACCGAAGCTAAAGAATATATTGGGTTTGTGCAATGTCCGTCATGTTGTCTGTCCTTCCTTATTTGTGCAAGTACAATATTTGAGCTTTGAGCTAGAGTCACCAAATTTTGGAAGAAAGATAGCTGGTTGCATCGTACACCCCTGCCGCATCCGTACCCCTTTGCAATTAGGCCTCTGTTAACAAGTTTCATTACAGATATCGAGTTTACCGCAGTCGGTTGAGTCCGACTGCAATGTTTCCACTTGTTATTTTTTTTATTTTCTTTAAGTTGACATTGAATACACACTTGGCTGTGGTTTTTTTAAGTTTTGATTTTTAGTTTTTTAAAATATGTATTTTTGATTACTTGTAAAGTATTTTGATAAAGACTTTGATAAAGTGACTGCCAGAGAGGGTGACACTTATTGATGGGGCATCACGTTGATAGCTGCTCAAGCATTTAAGTATTTGAATTGTGTTTATTATACCCTTAACCCATTAAATGGGTAAAAAGGGGTATAATGGTTTTGTGCAAAAGTATGTAACAGGCAGAAGGAAGCATCTTCGACCCCATAAAGTATATATATTCTTGATCAGCATCAACAGCCGAGACGATATAGCCATGTCCGTCTGTCCGTCTGTCTGTATGAAGTTCTCCTATACCATGAGCAGAACAAGTTTGCTTCAAATTATCGATAAATATTCTGGTTTCCGATATACACATAATATTGATAACAATAAAATATTGAATTTGGAAAATTTAAAAATTAGGGTTGAAATATTGGATAACGAAAGAACTTTTCTGAAATTTTCGTCTAAATCGGTTAAGAAACACCGGATATATCGAATTTAATCGATTGAAGTTAAGTCAGTTTACCAAAGTCAATTATAAATTTAATTTATTTATTGCAACTGGGTTCAGGGCATCTTTTAGTCGGGCTCACCCGACCAGAGCCTTCTTACTTGCTTTTATTAGTATTATAATTGGTGTTGCTGTTGCTGTTGTTGTGGCCCCAATTGCATTCAAACGCGTCTAGAATAATGACAATATAAAAACAGAGATTTTGTTGTTGTTGTTCTTGTTGTATGATCGATGTCGTTTTGTCTGTTGATTGTTTTTGTTTGCTGTACTATTTGATTGATTGATCGATTGCGAAAAACGCACGATGATTACGAAATAGAAGGAGAATTGAATTTTCCTTTTGTTTTAAGTTTGCTGCCAAATTGAAATGAGCTCAGATAAATTTTTGATATGCTCTTCTGTGTGTAACTGTTAATTTTGGCTTCATAGATATCTCTTCCCTCTCCACCCCCCCCCCCCCCCCTCCCCTTTACAAACATCTAACGGATTTCTTTGGTTTCGGCTTTCTATTGACTCAGCAAGCTCAAATATTTAGATATTAACCAAAAAGGTGTTTGCTGCTAAAAATAAAGAAAGGGAGAGATTTACAGAGAGAGAGACACACACAAACACACACACACTTTGGCTTGTGAGTGTGGAATTGGGTTGAATCCTATTGCAACCGCTGCCGCTGTCATGCGAACGGCTTTCATAATCCAATTGAAACGCTTTAAAGATGTAACTAGACCGCGTTTATTTATTTTTTTTTTTTTTTATCAAAAACGCCCACAAACACGGCCACGCCCACACGCCTTTAGGCACTAACAACAACATGCGATGCTGTCAGTTTTAGGATACCCATTAAAATGTTTAACAAATCAGAAGGGTTGTCTAGTTTTGAAAAATAATCAAATTTTAATGTTTTCTCTGTTTTAAAACTCCTTTAACGATAAAAAATACTGGAAACTTCTTGAATTGCATTGGTTTTTGTGCAGGGTACATTTTATAGGGTATCGTTATTCGATGTAACAGGACTAGCAACACAATAATAACAGCAATAAAACAGGGAATGAAAACTGTTGGAGAAAAAGGATTTGCTTGTCATCTTTAGCCAAATACCATTTGACATTTATGTTGCCACCATAATCCGTACTCACGCCTACACCTCCCCCCCCCCTATCCCTCTCCCAGGGTCGCTCGCCCTTTTTAGTCATGCTGTGATTTGCTTTTTTGTCACATTAAATCTTGTTTATGATGTTTAAGCACTTTATTTCCGCTCGATTAAATCGCCATAATGACAGGCTGCGCGAAAAACTTTTCATTTGCTTTCTGGCTGGCCTTTTTTCGATTTTGTTGTTTTTTTTTTTTTAAGCGTTGTATTTCACCTTTTTGGTGTCGAATGCAAAGAGTAAGCTGAATTAAACGCGACCAAAGAATATAATAATAAAAGAAAGAAACAAAAACAAAAAACTCAACCAGCCTGGCGAAAAACAGAAAACAAACGGGGCCCAAAACAGCTGGCAGCTGCATTAACTTCAATTGACTGTAATGAGCATCAAGTGCGGACAGGATGAAAACGAGACGAAGGACGACGGACGAAGGACGCAGACAAAAACGACGGGCTGTCCTGTCCCGCACAGGCAAACACTCCCCCTTACCAGCTATGCTACACTTGTCAAAAAACAAAAATAAAAACCTAACTTAGTTACAATGCAAACAACCAAAATGCGTTTGTTTGTTGAGTGTACTGAACCTTTGATTTTTTTTTTAGTGCATCTTTAACTATCAAAAATTGACCTATTATTCAACTTAAAGCCATAATAGTTTTTTTTGTTCTCAAGTATTTATAATTTTAAGATATTCTTTGGTGTTTCTTTTTTTTTTAATATTAAATTCTTTTAATCAGTTAAGTAAAGTGTTTTGCTAAATATTTCAAATGCTACTAGTTATATTTATATATATTTTATTTGAGTGAAACTTTACTCATTCCCCTTTCAATCTTGCTACACACACACACACACACACACTGCCTGTACAAGCGCTTTATCATTGTGATGTGGCGTGTTTGGCAACAGCAACAGCAGCAACAGCAGATATGGGAAGTGTAAGGCGGAAGAGAAAGAGGAAACATAGAGCGAAAGAGAGAGAGAGAGGACGTGAGCGTGCGAGTGATTTGGGCAACGGCTTCTGGCATGCGGCACAATGCTCCATTTGCTGCAACTCGTCCATAAAATTTAAGTGTGTGCATTTTGTCGCTAGCCGCTTTTGGCCAGCATTTCAAATGTGTTTGATCTCGTTTCTCTCTCTCTCTCTCTCTCTCTCTCTCTCCCCCCTTGCACGCTGTCGTTGTTGTTGCTTTTGTTGGCCAAAATGTATTGGCATGTTTTAATTAAACGAAATTGCTTGTATCCATAGATGGCCTAATCCAATGGTCTTCACATCTGACACTTTTTTGCTTACCCTCTCGCTCTCCCTGTCTCTCTCTCTCTCTCCGTCTCTTTCTGTGTGCGTGCGTTTGTGTTCTCTTATATCTTAATACATATTCGCTTTCGAGTTTCATCCAATTTATTGGGTTATTTAACCAAGTGTTAAATCGATAGATTGCTTTATGCTTAACATAGTCTTAAAATTAACTTTAATGCTTGACCCGTATCAACAGCAGCTTTGTAAGCGTATTTAATCATCGGTGATGCAGTAAATGTACTTGCGTTTGCTAATAAATGAAAATTTAATTGCTTGCGGGCCACGTGAAATTAATGTAAATTAATTTAGATGAATGCCAAGGCAATGCTTAACCAAAGTATTTAATGAATTTCTTATTGATTTCTATGTTATTAACAGGTAAGATTTCTCCTTCTTCCTTTTCTTTCAATCTTTGTTGTCGTCTACTTCGTTTAGTTCAGAGTTGTATAAGAAAAAAGCTACTAAAAACCAGCAACATAAACAGGAAAAAACAGGCAACCAGGAAGAAGCTATCTAATTTATGCATACAAACAAACTGTGTGTGTGTGTTTGACTTTTTGGCAGCTGCTTTCTCTGCGCTGTGTTGATGATAAGATAAACTCCCAAAACAGAGGCCTGCGTCCATTCGGACAAGAAGTTTATTGTATTGAGTACGTTCTTTCTCCCTCTCTCTCTGCCTCTTTCCTTTGGTCACTGCACTGAAAGAAAAATGATAACAGAAAATATAAAATCATTTTAGTCTTGAAATTGAAATTAAAATTCATAAAAATCAATTCTAAATTCCTAAAGAGCTTCGTTGAATTTCAAGTTTTTTTGTTCATTGTTTGTTGGGTTTTATTTGTGTTCAGTGTCTTTTTCGTTGTTGTTGTTGTTGTTGTTTGGGTAATACCATAACAATCAAGTAAAATTACGCTAAATGACATGCTCATTACGGCTACATGCTTGGTGTTTTGAGCTTGGGCATGCTTGGGGAATAACAACAACAACAACAACAGCAACAGCAACAATGAGCCACACACAACAAAGCAAAAGTTATTGCCTACTTATGAGCGTCGAGCAGCTCGGATGATCGGAGTCTCAACAACGTTGCCCTCCACACAGCCGAATCCCATTTATTATTTAAAATCGCATACAAATAAGCGCTTGAATAGCAGCAACACTTTAACAACTCACACACTAGCCAACACACACGCACACTCGCACACACATTATTTAGTTTATTTGCATATAAAAAGTGTTCATTATAGTGTGTTGTAAAGAAAGTATTGTTAAGTGTGAGCATTTGTTGCATAGTAAATAAATATATATACCCTGTAAAAAATAAATGAAGAAATATTATCTATTTCTAATAGTACTATTGAGCGATTCTTGTGGTAAAAAGACTCTTCTAATCGAATCTTAAGCAGAAAAAACAGTCATTAGATAAAAGTTCGTTTAATACATATAAATATACAATAAGGTAAGGTAAGGGATACGCTGTTCATTTTAATCTTCTTTTTTCTATGTCCTTAAAAGTTGTCAAAATCAAAAGCAAAGTCAAAATCAAAACGAAACTGAACTGAACTTAAGCAGGGGCATACTTGAAACCGCTCTTTAAACACATTTATTGACAGTCGAATTGGCTACAGGCACAATAAAGAACACACAGAACCGAACCGAACCGAGCCGAACACAAAACCAAAAATATTTTACATAAAGCTAACGAAAAATTATATTGAGAACAGCGAATCTTTCTCTTTTTACAGCAAACAAAAAGAAGGTTTTGCTTTTTGGACGATGCTTTTGAAGGATTTTTGATGTTTGTGGCTCTGTGTGTGTGTGTGTGCCAAAAGCCACATACACCGCAACCCGCACTGCCCTCTCTCTCTGTCTTTTTCTCTTCAATTCCCTAGTGCTAAATTCACTAGGCAAAAAAGTGAAAGTTAAAGTAAAGTGTAATTAGGTTTATTTCGTGTTGCGTCTGCAAATGAAATGCCTGTACAGGACAGAACGCAAGCAAACTCACACAGAAAGTGTGCGAGAGTTAGAAAAAGAGAGAAGGAGAGAGAGAGAGAGAAAGAGAAAGCTCTTCATTATTGGGCCAAGCGTATTGGGTAGCCATAAAATTTAATAGACTTTTAACTATACAATTTCTAATGGCACAAATGCAAATCCAACAAGCTACAAACAGCAACAACGACAACTACAATTGGCATTAATAAAAACGCTTAACGGCCTTACAATAAAACCGAAAAACTCTTAAGAAACTGTTCGAGAATATCTCATGCCAAACTGAAGACAATTTTATATTAAAATTGTTTATTGCTGACAGTTTTTTAAATTTTTTTTTTTGCATTTTCATTAGAAGTGAAAGAGGTTTAAGTAGGTATTAAGTAAGTATTAGCAGCCAGAAATATCTAAACTAAATCAGTTAATTTGTATTGAGATTTGACAACTTCTTGTAGCATTATTTTGAATAAAAATATTTATTTATCTTGAAATCAAAATAATGAAGACAATTTTATTGATATTTTTGTTTGACAATTTTTGCTTGCAATTGCCACACTATCTAGATTTTGGCCATTAGCACATTGCACCGCCCGCCCTTACATTTATTAGTTGGCTTGTTCGAACTACTTTCATTATTGCCGACATTGAGTCACGCTCTCTTTCTTCTAGCTCGTTAAGCCCATAAACCATATATGCAGGTCTCAAGCAGTATATCGTTTATACTTTAAGTGCATTGTGTAATGTAAACAAGACTTTTGCTCAAGCGAAAAACAAAGAATATGTGTTACATAATAGATATCCTGTAACAAAAGTAAGTTTGAGCTGTTTGTTGTGAAAGTAAATTTGTTAATTTTTACTATTGATTACAGCAAAAACGATAAGTTTCTTTATTTTTATGTTTCAAACTTTAATTATCTCAAGTTCAATGCCCATAAAGCGCTTTGATTACTTGATTTGTTGCATGAAAATTTGTACAAAATATTTTTTGGGTTAATTAAATAGCTTTTATTATCAAGAAGAGATTCGTCTTGATTTTTATTTAGCTACAGGGCATGGCAAAAAAAGTTCTTGTTCTCTGCTGTCAGCTGTCAACTGTTCAGTTCAGGCGGACAGTCAACGATTAGTTTGACGATTGCCTTGTGGTCGATTGTTATCTCGCTCGCATTTGCTCTCTCACTCACTCCAGCTCTCTCTGTCTGCTTCTAAATATGTAAGCTTAATGGACAAACATATAACTTAGATATTATCAGAGATTACTTATTAATGGCGAAGGCGCAAAATCAAAGCAAAAATGCCGACAGTCTCGCCATCTAGTATATTATGTAAGTGAACATAATCTCTCTTATAAGCATTTGATATAGTAAGTTTGTGGCTTTATGTTGCTTTAAGTCTTATCACATTTAATGATGAGATGATGCGGCCAAAAATCTAGCTAACATCATACAAAAACATAATTAAAAAACCTAACGTTTGTTGATGCTCTTAATTATCATAACTCTTAACACATTCGGTGGTTCCAAATACTTTTTCGATGCAAAAAATATAAAAAAGGATAAGTTGGAAAGGAAATTTGGAGCATAGGCAGAGTAGTTAGCAGTTATTCATTGCCTTTTAACTACTTAATATTTGTTTATAAAAATCGAGTAGTTTGTATGACATCTTTAAATAATGTTATTAAATCCTGCATAACGAATAAAATTATTATGTTAAAGCCTTGATTGCTATGAATATTTAATCAAATAAGCATATTGTTTACGTATACGCAATACGTTTGCATACAAATTTGTGATTGCATGTAAACAAATTACCTTGTATACTATATGGTAAGAAGCTGGCTGTTGTTCATGTGTGCAGTGTTGTAATGTTGTTTATTGCGTGTGCAAATTATTGTTATTGAATGCAATTTGTATTTCGCATGAATGTTAAATTCATTCCATCTGCATTTCATGCGTATCTCTTAAACCAATTATTTGAAACAAATGAAAGCCGACTTTTGACTTGCATGATGGTGACAAATAACAAAATACAAAAAAACAAGGGAGAAACTATTATTATTGCTGAAAATGAAAACACAATTGGCTTTAATGACTGTGCAAAAAATGTTCTTGTCCATGTACATTAATAATGCTTGAAATAATTCATTTGTTTTTTCAACAAAATAATAAATAAGCAGCAACACATAATTGCAATCAGATGTTTGGGAATAACTTTTTTGTTGTTGTTCAATTCGAAAAGTTCTCTTTCATTTCGAAACAAACAAACTTACAATTTTCACACGAATTCCATAATTGCATTTTACGCAAATAATATATTTTTCTCAGAGATTTTAAGCTGATTAAAAAACTTAAACTAATTAAGAATCATATTGTTAATAGCTTCAAAAAAGCTTCACGCTGTCCGTCCCGCTCCCTCTCCCTCTCCACCCCTCGCCAATTAACTAATAAAGCAAGGCGATTGACTGTCGGTCATAACTGAAAGTGTGGACAGAAAATACTTGAAGCAATGGCAAAAAGACATTAGCATAAACCAGGGCTATCATTCCTAAGTGCGTTTTTGTGAATAAATCGTTCGTTTTTATTGTTTTTTGTGTCTAGAGTTTCTTACCTTACTTTTTGTTACCAGTTATTGTTGTTGTTGTTGTCTTCGGTCTTCCTTTTTGATGCTTTTGTTGTTTTATTTTTGGTATTTTTTTTTTTATGGTATTTAGCTTTCCATTGCTTGGAGCCTTGTTGGTTGCTTCGACAGCTTGGGGAATAAGGCAAAAATATCAGCTGTGGCAAGTTTTTTGTGAGTGTGTGTGTGTGGCACGAGGACTTGGCCTCGTCTTAGTCTTTGTCCTTCTCGTCCTCGCTAAATCACAGGTGTGCGCGCCAGCAACAAGAGCTCCACTTCCAACAACAACAACAACAGGAGCAAAAACGTGCGAAATAAAACTAGTCTCGTCAAACACTGAAGAAAAAACGAAGAGACTTTCTTCTTCTCAAATATGCTTCTTATTTATTAGTTTTATTCATTTTATTTATTTAACGTTTTTTAATGCTTTTTTAAAAAGATTTTTATCGGTTTTGTAAACTAATAAAAGTGTTTGAGTCAATCCATTGTTATGACAAAAATTACAAAAATGTTTGTGCATAATGTTGTTGTCCTTTTCACACTTAACAGCACTATTTGAATAATGTTATATTATTACAACAACTATAAATTTATGTAACAATATCAATTTTTATTTTTAAAACTTAGCTTATATTGTATAATTTTTGTTGAGTGTATAACTTGTTTTGTTCCTGTTCATTTGTGTGGCGCAGTCGCTGTGAGCGTAAAGGCTGCGACAGGATAACACGAAGGCAACACTTCGTGCTATTGAATTTGTCGCCTTACACTTTCACACACAAACACACTCTCTCTCTCTCTCTCTCTTTCTTTCTCTTTCTCGCCCTCTTTGTTTCTATCTCGCTTATTGTGAATTTTGCTCTCGTTCGCATGAAAAGCTTGATGTGGAAATCTCGCAGTTTCTCAATGTCTGTTCTACAGCTGCATTTGTCGGCATTGAATCGCATTCGAGGATTCAGTTGTTGCTTCACTTCAGTTCCGTACAGTTCACTTTCATAATTGAGCTGCGCTAATTAACTGAAATCATAAAAAAAGTACTTATTTCAAAGTGAATATTATTTTCAAAATTGTATTTTCTATTTCTCAGTGCACTCTGTTTTTTTGTGTGTTGCTGTGTGTGTGTGTTTGTGTATGCCAAAACTCAAATTGAACTTAAAAACTCATTAGATATCAATTAAAAGTTGTTGAAATTTGAATTTCTCGTTAAGTTTTCTGTAAAGTGCATGAGCATAAATTGGTAGTTTGAGCAACTAAAAGTTTTGCACGAGCTTCAAATAAGTTAAATACAAAAGAACTTGTCAACAAATTATGCTTTTTTATATTTTTAATATTTAAATTTATAAAAAGTCAGTTTAATTCCAGAATGTTTGATTTGTTTTGGATTGAAATGTATTGAAATTCAGGGTTGATATCGATAACGAAATTAAACCGAAAGATCTTTCGCACAGTTGAAACTGTACTACTTGCTGTTATACACAGATGCACATATCACATATAATGCAGTTAATTTCTGATAACGGGTATTCCACGAAATTCACTAAGCCGTTCGAAAGAGCTTTTTCAAAAAGCCCAACATGCTGCTCCATCTCGCTTTAGCTTAAACTTGCTCTCGCGCTCTCCTGCGTTCATCCTTATACTCTTGCAAAACAAAGGTATACCAATTTTGTTATCAAATGTGTCTGAATAATATTATTCTAAGTCATGTCCGTTTATCTATTTATTCGTTCGTTATTCAAACTAGAGTCGTGTCGATCTTATAGACAATAAAAGCTACACACTAAGATTTGGAGTACAAGCTCTTCTAAACCATATGCAGATTAATATTTTCTTTTTCGATCCGAGTAACACATGAAATTGGTTGCAATAAAAGCTTGCATTTGTTTAAATAGAGTCTAAAGCTTTTTTGTCTCAAGCTCTCATAACAAAGACGTTCCGAAAGGGCATTCAAACTTCTACATGTTCAATGACAAATGTCTTTTCTCTCTCCCGCTCTCTCGCTCTCTCGCTCTCTTGCTTATTGTTTGTTTGTAACCCGAACACGTTCTGAACAATTTTGTTCCTAGCTTAGTGGGCGGCTTGATTCGTCAATGCTCGGCGTTTGTGTTCGCTTTGGCTTCGGCTTCGTCGCTGTCGCTGTCGCAGGGGCAATCGGCTGATGCTTCGGCTAGCGTTCGGCGCATTCGCTGTCGCTCGGCAAACGCAAAAGTTGCGAGCGCATCGCCAATGAACTGAAGCGTTTGGGTATGCAAACTCATTTTAGCTTTTGAACTCATTCAGTTCAAAATTACCAGTGGATTTGTGCGGATTACAAAACTCATACACACACACACACACACACACACATACACACTCTAAAGCGCACACGCACGAACGCACTGAAACACACGCACACATACACGCATAGAGCGCGACAAAGTCCCGAAAGACGCACCAAAGTGCCAAAGCAATTTAGACACTATCAAAAAAAAAAACCCACACAAACATACAAAAAGTCGAGTCGCGTTTAGAAAAGACGAAAACTAGAAAGAAAAAAAATAACAAAAAATTAATAAATTACAAAAAAACCAATGAAAAAATAAACAAAACACAAATGAATGCAAAGGCAGCTTGAATGCGATTTTGTCGTGGTGTTTGTACATTTTATTAATTGTTATTATTTGAATTTTTGGTTGAATAAAGTTAACATTTTCCTGGCACAATTGTATATATTTGTAAGTAATATTTTTTTGGTAAATTCTTTTCTTGTGACACACAGTGCGTATGTGCAATAGATAAACAACAAGAAAGGCAAACAAATTGTTAAAATCAATTAAATGAAGCATTGAATAAAGAAAACAACAAGTAACGCAACAATCATAACAAGCAGCAGCAGCAACGGCAACAACAACGTCGAACAACAAAAACAATTCTAGCAAAAATAAACCAGGCAAGTCTAAGTTGAATCCTTAAAAAAGCGGCGGCAGCGTCGGCGGCAGCTAAGCTGCGTATGAGTAATCTACATATTCACACAATATGTATATGTATAATACATATGTTTGTATGTACAACATGCTACTTTTGCTTTTAATGTTTGTATCTCAGCCATCTCGCTTATCCTTGTTTTTCCCCATTCAAAACTGTGTTCGTTTTTCTGTCTTTCTGTTTGTCTGTTTGTCTGTCTGGCCCTGTTTTTTGCCATTGTTGGGGTTAGCGGCAAACAACAGGAATTAACAAAAGCAAAAGTAAAACACACACACGCGCACACACACGAACACACAACATAAGAAATTCAAGTCAAGTGTTGCGGCAAATGCTCAAGTTCCTATCTTTTGGAGGCTATTTACCAAGTCCTTAGCCAAGTATTGCCTTTAACATATATTTGCAAAAAATAAAGATAAAGATAAAATATAAAAAAAACATACATACATAAAAGATACATGCTGATGGTTTCTATAGCTACCTAATGCGACAGCAGCAGCCTACGCTGTGCTATACGAGATGCCCCCACGGCTAAAAATCATTTTTGCCTCTTTATAAAAAGTTCGAAAATTCAACATTTTCAGCTAGCAATTTAAATACAAATCTTAAGTTGAAAAGTTGTTGAAAAAAATAGAACAGAACTTCTTATCCCATTTTCCATCCACCCTTTAGCAGACAGTAGAACTATTTGTCAGCAACGTCTCAATGAAATAATGAACAAAAAAGTCAATCGTTGGTTTGATTCAAATTATGATAAAGAAACTGGATAAAGATTAATACTTTCAATGGCTTAAACAATATTTTAAACATAAGCATCCTAACTTTGACTTTAGTTCCGTTAACTTTAAGAGCAGTTCTTTTGCAGTAGCAAAACATTTTGCCATTTTATGAATTTAGTTTTTAATAATTAAACAGAAATATGCTTTTGTTTAAAACAACTAAACAGATTTAATTTGTTAAATCAAAATCGACTTGCCGGCAAGTGTTTTTTATTTTTCGAACAATGCTAAAATTTCTGTGAAATTCGTATAAAACACACACAAACATTTATTTTCAATCGTCGTTTGGCTTTCAAACCACACAAAGCCCCAGGATATGAACATGAACACGAAATATTTCAAGTCTTTAACTGAGCTTTAAGTGAAAATGCATCTTCTGCTGCTGCATCTGACAGCTAAAGCATACCATAAAAACATGACATTTTAATTATATATAAAAAATTCAAAAGTGAACATCAATTTTACTCCCCTGAGCTAAATATTGTGATATATTTTTTTCAATGCAATGAATGGCAATAGCCTGCCTGGCATGGTAACAACAAATCATTGAAATATATTTTTAGCAGCTCGGGGGAAAAATAGTTTGAATATTAAGCACAGAATATTTTTTATCATTTCGAATTGTTTTTACGTTAACGTATGGAATATAATGCTATTTAAAAATTTGTGATGCCAAAAAAGGGCATCAGACAAGCGTGATAAACACTTCGATCACTTTCTGGTCCTTCTGGTTTCTGGTCAAAGAGAAATGCTGTCATTAAGAGTTCCATTTCAATTCCAATTCAACTGAAACTGAACTTATCGCGAATATGCACATAGTTTTCCGTGTGTGTGTGTGTGTGTAAGATTACCATTCATCATTAAATACTGAGTGTTGCTATTGTTGTTTGTTAGTTTCTTTGTTTTTGGGGTCAACACACACAAACACACTGCGTGCCACGTCGCTGTCAAAAGCAATCACGAAGCGTAAGGCAGGGCAAGGCAAGGCAAGGCAAGGCAGTGCAAAAGGCTAGAAGGAGTTAGCGAAGCGATGACGATGAGGCAAGGCGATACACACACATACACACACGATAAGGTCCTGCCAGCGAGCAATCCTTTTGACGGGCATGTCACTTAATGTGCGCCTAAGTGTAGGCCATAAATTTTTTATATGCATTTTAACGCATTTCAAGTTATGATTTTGTGCACACACAAATACACACACACACACACACACACAAACAAACATAAAAGTTTCATTTGTTTAATGAACATGAAAATGCATATATGTACTATGTACATTTAGCTGGAAAAGTCATTGGCTAGCCAAGAAGTATGCTACACTTTTTGGGCTTGCCTTCTGAACGTTAAGTTCTTGAGTGTTTTATGTATGTTTGCATATACCCTGTACAGGCAGCAAATTCTTAAAAGAGTTTGATAATACCATAATGTATATGTTAATATATATTCATAGCTAAGGTCAACTCTTCAATATGCATAAACTTAAAAGCCATATGTGTACCGTTATGCATATAATCATAAGGTATCTATCCCTCTCATTCGTTCTTCCTTACTGTTCGTATTTTGGTTGGTTGATGATGCAACGGCTATTTGACAACCAACATTTATGTCAAATTTTGAAAGCATTCACAAGAAGTTGCTTTTAGTTAAAACCGCATTTCAATCGAAACCAAACCAGCATGAAAATGTAAAAATAGCTAAAATGAATTAGTTGGATCAGAAATAAAAAGTTCTCACTCGCCTTAGTATCATGAGAAATGAGTTTGAAATAAGTTTGTTAAGAAAAGGCAACAATTTAATTTGTAAAAAAAAAATAACTCGTTTCGCGCTTTAATCATGATAATGATGGAATGATTTGTTAAATGGATGCAACTTAAAATTTATGATTTAATCAGCAATTTGGATTAGCTAAGTGCCGTGCCGTGCCGCTGCTGTCTCATTAACTTAGCTCATAAATTTTAAAAGCATTTTCAAACTATAGCAATAGTTTTTCCTTTTTTCCTTTTTTCCTTTTTCCTTTTTCCCTCTCACAGCACACACCTTTTGCTTGAAGCTTTATGCTCCATGCTGGTTGTGTATTCCCTGGCCCAAGGTGTTGACAGATAGAGAAGTTGGTTTGTTAGCTGGGCTGAGCTGAGCTGTGTGCATCTTAAGTATATGCATGTACATGTCCTGATGCCGTTACTTTAGCACCTATAAATTTTTATGCATACATATTAAAATGGAGCCGTCGCATACACAAATGCCAGTCGGTCTGTCAACTGACACCACCATCAAGCTTGAGGGTTCTGGTTCAGCTTTGGGTTCGGTTTATTTTGGAAGCTGGATGCGATTGGTTTGAACAAGAGTGGGGGGCGGGAGGCGTGGCGAACTAGTACAAGATGTGGTTTCAAGTGTGCTTGAAAATTCCACTTTTATGTCTTCCCCCGTGTGTCCGTGTGTCCTGTCAACCGGTCGTAAAATTATGGAAATTTCCTTTCCTTTTCCCTCACCCAACAACAACTATATATCGCTCTTTTATCACACCAAGCAGATAAGTGAGATGTGTTGTTAGCTGATCCTAACTTTCTATCTCTTGCGTGCACTTAGCAAAATAAAAGGGAAGTGATTTGGTTTATCTTTTTTATCGACTTTTTTACTTCGAAATTATTAACTCAATGGAAAAGAAAAGCTTTGAATATAGATTAATAGTTATTTCAAGAAAATTAGTAAGTAAAAAAATCATTAAGTCATTTCGAATTATATACTTAAAAGCAATACAATCGAACCTCAAAAACGAAGGTTTTCCTTGTCCATTCGATGAGATTCGTTATATGGAAGTTCGACTGCATATAATCATCTTTTATTTTTTGTTGTCAAGTGTCATTTTGACGGCTTTTTTCTTGCACCTGTCCATGTTGCGGCTTGATAAAGTTTCTGGGTTGAAGCAACAGCAACAACAACAAAGGTTTCTAGATGCCAATCAAAAGTTTGCGTCAGTTTTCGTTTCGTTTCGCTTCGCATCGTTTCGTTTCATTTCGATCTCAAATACGTTGACGTATAGTATATACAATATATATGTATGTATGTATGTATGTAAAAGTCTGAGCAAACTTCTAGTTAAGTCCGTTTGTTCCGAAGTTCACGATTTGAATCGAGAAACCAAAGTAATAATAACAACAACAGAAAGTTAACAGTTATTGACAGCACACAAAGTCAAGGCAAGAAGGAAGTTTGCGGGCGTCGCACAGTCAGCATCGCTTGCGTCAAAGCGTCATAAAAAAAAGTGTGAATTTCTTTCATAATAATGACAAAGCATTCAGCCAAAGCTAAGACACAAAAAACCCCAACAGAGAGGCAATGAAAACTAACTTTTCTTCAGACATAATTCATGTTCAAAAGGAACGTTATAATTTACATTGTTCTTAACTATCGTTGATATGCATATCTCAATGATATAGTTGTCGAAAATAAGGAATAAGTTTTCTGCGTCTCTTTGGTTTTTCTTATTGTAGTTATTGGAATTTTTAAATTTACTTTACTTATGTTTGAGTTTAAGATTTACTTTAGTCGCACTCAAGTCATATGTTTATATATACATTTTACTTGGCTTGTTTCTTGTCCTTCACATGTGCACTATATGTATTTGTGTGTATGTTAGTTTATATGTATGTGGTACAAGTGTTTTCCTTAGCACAATTGCCTGCTGCCTACTAAATTGAAAGGTTGTGCTTGAGAAATGCTTTTAGATATCATAAACTTGTGCTAAAGTTTCCAACACAAGTGACAGTTATATATTTATACACACACATGTGTGTGTGCGTGTGTGTGTGTGTGTGTGTGTGTTTGTGACAGGCAGTGACATAATTGCATGCATTTTCTGACTTTCACATGGTAGACACACACACACACACAGAGAGAGAAAGACCCGCTTCAAGTTAATTATATGCATAAAAAAAAAGGTGGGGTAAAGAGAAACAAAAGCACAAAAAAAAAAAAATAAACAACAAGAAGACGAAATGTGGGTGGTTGGTCGAGCAACATGCAAATTTCATCAGCCAGTTGTCTGTGTATTGAGTGTTTCGAGTGGAAGAGGCAACAACAATATTGTAAGCCAAGCTTATATTAATTGGTTGATAAATTGCGCAAAAATAGGAAAATAGGTTAAAAGCACTTAACAGCTGTGTAAAACGATATTTGAAAGCAAAACGAAGACGAAAACGAAAACGAAAAACAATACACACACAACAAAAAGAAGAAGAAAGATATTAAGTTAACAATAATAATAGCTCAACTCAACTTTAAGATGCCAGCACAGAAAATTAAAGAAATAACACAACTAAAATAAGTTCTTCAATGGAATAAAAGAAAAGTTCAAATAAAACACATCAAACAAATAATATACTAAATGAATCTTGAAAGCTATCATCATAATAGTAGTTTAGAACATTCTCAAAAACATGACAAGTACAAGAATCATCCAAACAAACCCATTGATTATCATTAGAATAGTTTAACCTAAATCAAGTTCTATTTTGCTGCATTCAAGAAGAGTTTTAGCAGAAACTTTACTCTTTTTTTAAACTTGATTGTAGTATAAACTAGACTTATTTTAAGTGATTTCATTTGCTTGTAACTTGTTCAAGTTCGATTAGAGATTTTATCTCTATCGAAACTATTTATCTCTTGAAAAAAGAGGGATTTTCTTGACAAAAACTGCTTAGTTATCTTAACGATACTTAGGATATCTTAAGATGATCCTTAAATAAATAAAATTTCATACAAATTATGTCAATTATAATACTATAATGAATGAAAGCCATTAAAACAAAATTAATACAAATAACTTAGTTGCAAATTATGCAAATCTCGTTACGAATCAATTCATAATCCTTTAGAGCTTTATTGTAGCTTCAACATTCCGTTAGGTTTCCCCTCTTGAATCCGTTGAATATTGAATGCTGTCACAAATGTTTCGTTCCAGAGATTTGGTATGCCGTAAATGTATAGTTTTTTGTTTTGCTTTTGGGCTTAATGCTACTTATTTCTTTCTCTCTCTCTCTCTATCATCTCTCTCTCTAACGCTCTCTCTCTCTGTTTGAGGTTAAAGTCTATCTGTGTGAATGTTGTAAATTTATGCCTGTGTTCCATTGTTGTTGTTGTTTTTTTATAATGCGCGCGAAATTAGCAAAATAATAAAAATGGCGCAAAACAAGGTCGCGCATAAATAATGAAAATACAGAGGGAGAGAGAGAGCGAGAGAGAGAGCGAGAGAGAGAGAGCGAGAGAGAGCTTGCGTTGGTGGATCGATTGGAGCAGCGTTTTGTGCACCTCTATGACGTTGCCGCTGCTTCTGTATGGGATGGTGGGAGGGAAGGGAGAGGGAGGGGAGCTGCAGTAGGTAGTTACAGAGGTGTAGGGGGGGGGGGGGGTCTGTTGGAGGAGGCCCCTGTGCAAAGAGTTTCCCTCATTGTTTGCGCGTATGTGTGTCAATTGTAGATTAGGCGTTCAGTTTGTTTTCCTCTTTTGTATGTGTCCGTGTGTGTGTGTGTTTGTGTGCGTGTGTGCGTGTGTGTGGGGCCAAGTTATGCGCCAATTAACTGCCAAGGCGCCATTGTTTGTTGAAAAGAACAAAAAAAAAAAAATAAACAAAAAAAAATAAATTTAAAAAAAGCTAAAAACCAATTTGGCCTCATAACAATGCTCTGAACGCGATTTCGTTTTGCAACGATGAACTCTTAAAAAAAAATCAGAAAAACAAAATTTTGATTTCAACACAAGTTTCCCATTTTATGTACAATATATAGTATGTTTGTGTTTTTGTATTAAGTAAAATTTTTATTGCGAAGTCGAAAAGTTAAATTCTTATTGGCAATTTGTTGAGAAATCAGCACTAAATAGTACAAATGGCCAGAACATTAGATTCGCAGCCAGCTTCAGTTAGTATTTTCTTATGCTTGAAGCTCGTGTAGGAATGCCTAGGATAGAAATGGAAGAATCTTAAGAGTAATGAAATTTTATGGCTTTAGCTTTTACAGTCTCGCAGATTGACTTTATTTTACCCCGTTAACTTTCAATGCAATTGTGATGAAAAGTAGCAAAAAGCTTAAACATAACTTGGCATGTTGACTTTGAATATATTTTCTCTTTCCATTCTAAATCAACGTGTAAAAAAGTCACTTTGGCTCATAATAGTTCTATGCATATTTCTCTTAAATTTATGAAGATTGTTGCAGCAGCGTCAATTGAAAAATGGATTATTCTAATTTTTATTCGTTAGCATAATGCTATAATTCCATTTGGTCATTTCAAACCATTTCATAATTCAGTCTTTATTATCAATGGTGTCCAATCCACAGATCACCATTTCATCTTTTATCATTTTCTTCATCGAATGAAGTTTCTTTGGGCAGACTTCTTGCCCTATTACAGGTTTTGTTTGATGTTCGATAACAATAGATTCGATGACTCTAATACTCTGTTGAACTCATCAGACATAGTAGCTTAACGCCTACATTTTCTTGCATGATATTTTCTGTCTAATATGTAAAATGTGCTTCGCGCTTCGGACGCATTTTCTCCGAAAACTTCAACAGGAAACACGCATCTATCAACAATTTGGTGACCATGTACTAAAACTTTGTGCACTTTTGGTGACATTGGATACCAAGAATATGTATTTGAATGCATCAGTCAAATGTCTCCAAGAACAAGGCGATATTGCGATTAGTATTATGTGAAAGTTTCTCAGAACTTCACGTATTTAAATCTAAAACCGAAGATATGGTTTCAACATTTGCAAATGCTATCCTCGCGGTATTACCGTCGTACTAGTACCAGTTCCATTTTGTTCAGGGTTGTCTACGTTGAGACCTAATTCCTCCCACAATCTTTGCTGGATATACCGCTGAGTAGACGCTTCTTGACGGCTGTTGTTGCTCCAAACCTCGAGCAACATTGAATTGCGAAACTCGAAAAACGGGTAAAAAATAAGGACACTACTTGATTTGTAAAACGTTTCCTAGAAACTTCTCATTATTACATTTTGTAGATCTTTGTAGACTCGAAAGTTACATTCCACAGAATCCGAAAAGACGTTTCTAAGCTTGTGTCCCAAAACACAGAAACAACGCTTAAATATATTGGACAATAAGCACTATAACTACAAAATCTGTGTTAGCCACTTATTTTACATACGTTGATTGTTGATTTCCAAGATTAACAAGAAAATATCGAGAAATATTCATCGAGTTCAATCGGTGGTAAAATAGAATTGATAAAAATCGTTTTTAAGATATCTAAGATATCAAAGTCAACGTGTTTGTGTGTCTACCTTTATGTTTTGAGCTAAAATCCTAAAGCTTTGAATAGTTAATTCGATATCAAAATCGATTGTTATTTCGATAGCACAATATAAAAGTTAAATTAGCCACAGCCAACAATACCAAAGACGATGATGAAGAAATAAAAGGCAAACGAAGTACCGGAATTAAGCGCACAAAATGGACAACATGCTAAGTGTGTGTGTGCGTGTGTGTGTGTGTAAAGCACTTTCACATATTAGCTGTAAATGGCAGCCATGTTGCATTTTTAACCATTTTGTAAATAAGCGTTAGAAAACGCGTCAAATGCAAATGTTATAACCGCATTTTCATTTGCCAGCTGTCAGCGTTCACAGTGCAAGCTAATGGGCTTTATATGTGTGTGTGTGTGTGTGTGTGTGTGTGTTTGTGAGAGAGGCTGGGGAAGAGACAAAGAGAGTGAGATAGAAAGAGAGAGAGACAGAGATAGAGATAGAGATGTGCATTAGCTGTTGCAGTTGCTGGCATTGTTTTCCGCTTTCAATACTCGGATTCTGAGGAAGCAACAAGATGTCTTTGCTGTAAATCCAATATAAAATATACACCAAGCTATGCTCCATGTGTGTGCAAGTGTGTGTGTGTGTGTGTGTTTGTATTAAAAAATGAAAAGAGAAACGGCGACATATAGCAGACATAAACAGATGCACTCACATCCAGCAGCAAACCAAGAAGCAAATTCTTCCTCCCTTACCCATTTACTCACTCACATATTCCAGCTTGCGTGGGCTTCGTTGTGTGGTGCAAACTTTTACACAGCACAAAAAAATGTGTTGGCAATAAGATTTTTCAAGTTTTTTCTCAAAGCATAAAGATTTGTCAAGATTAAAAATGATTTTTATTTTCAGATAAACAAAACAATATTAGATTTTCTATCAAGAAAAAGTTGTATTACAATTTTTATGTAATTTTAATTAACTTAAAGAAATATTATGTTATGGAACGTTTCGTGACTCTTTTAATCAATTTTCTTTTGCATTTAAATATCATATTTAATTTAATTAAAATCTTTGCACAAGTATGAAAATACTAGCTTGATTGTTTCAAGTGTATGTAAATGTGGTTGCATTTTATTATTATTATTATTTTCTTGTCTGATTTCTTATGCAGAGCTGCAGCGCAAGAGCTGCATTAAAATCGCATTTAATAAATGTCAAAGCATAAGAGAGAGAGAGAGAGAGAGAGAGAGAGAGAGAGAGAGAGAGAGAGAGAGAGAAAGAGATAGTAATGCGGGCCTTTGACAAAGACTGAGCTGCCTAAATAATTAAACACCTTGGCCGCAGCACTGGCTGCTATTGGCACCACTCAATAAACCAAAAGCCGAAGGACAAAACAAGACAAAGATAGCTTGACTCAGAGCCACAAGTAGCACAACATTTGAATTTTGGACATGAAAAGTTGTTGGGATTTATTCAATATACAAATTGCCAGCTCAGGCTAAACTATTTGAACAGGGAGAGAGAAAGAGAGAGAGAGATAAAATTAATGTATTATTAAGGTAGAAATTTCATGAGCTCAGTTCAGTTACTTTACATAAAGTATGTTACAGTCGAACTTCCATATAACGAATCTCAAGGGGACAAGAAGAAATTTCGTTAAAAAGAATTGGTTTTTGACTGAATCAAATTGCAGGGTTCTGATTTTTGAATTCGTTGTATAGAAAGTTCGTTATGCGGAAGTTCGTTACATGGAAGTTCGACTGTATATGAAAATCAGCTCAAATGAATTTCATATGTAAATGCAATTGTGCCGAGTAATTATGTTGGGGCAAGCTTTGTATTTGCTTGCTAAACTCAAACATATTCCGAATTATTTGGGGTAAAATTCTGTGTTTGCAATTGTTGATATAGCATTTGGCATGGCCATATGTAATAATAATAATTTAAATTAAAACTTTTGAATTCTTTCATCTTTCATTTCAGGTAAATGCCAATTCGATGCTATGAACACATTCATACCCCACATACATACATACATAAGTAATATTGGTGAGTGTTGCGATAACTTTGAGCTAATAATATTATATAATAACATGTATGGTATGCTCATGCTGGCATTCTAGATACTTTTCACTCGAAAATAATGAAAAAGAACCGCTGATTAAATCATATTACTTTACACATGTGGCAATTCGATTGCAATTATAACCTAGATAGTATATAGTAAGGAAACTCTTTATGTCCTTGCTTCTCTTTTCATATGATATCCCACCCCCGCCGTCGCTTTAGTTGGCTCTTTATCTACATATTATCCCAAGCGACTGTTGGCCATCAACTTTCTTACCCATCCACCCACTTTTCAGCAGTCTTTCATCAACAACGACGACGTCGACGTCGACGTTGGCTGGCTGACCTGCCAATTAACACTAAAACATTATCGTCCATGACCAAACGCACACACACACATAAGTTTGTGTGTATTGGCCAGCCAAAGCACTTTGGCCAAGCAAAGCGGCGGCTCAACCGACAACATCAATTAACCTTGTCTGTTGACGCATTTCCACACAACTTTTTCCTAACCCACCAACAACAACAACAACAACAACCTTTTTGTCGCATATAAATAATATATATTATTAGTTGCGAAAGTTTTGCTTATTTGCTGTCTGCTTAAGTGTTGTTGTTGACTAAATTATTATTTAAAAACAACTTTAAATGTTCAAATAACAAATGATTAGATAGCATTTATCATTAAATATATTTATGTATACTTACATATATGTACTTGATAAGTACTTCAATTGTGGTGCTTGAAACGGTTTAAAAGTGGTGTGATATTTTCGATGAGCGTTAACAACTTTTCTCAACACTCACAAAAATGATTTCGTATCAGGGCAAACTTATGCTCGACGTTTAGGGGAAGCTTTGGGCATTATCAAAACATATCGTGACTTGCAGAAAATCCGTTAGATCGATTAGTATTATATTTGTATTGCAACATTGCAATATCGTTCACACGGAATTTAAATATTAATCAATCGGAACAAAAGTTGTCAATTAGACCTTCATACAAAAACTTTAGCTGTTTCATTTTCCTTTGCTTTGTTTTTCGATAGGCGGAATATTATAACTCAATATGCAGTGGCAATTAATCGTTGTCTCGATTTCTGTTTTTACGTTCTGTTTTCCATGTTCCGCTTTCCATGTTTTGTGTTCTTGTCCTTGTTGCTTGTCTCCTTACTCTTCGTTCTGAGCAAATAAACAATCAATGTTCATTATTTATTTACGTCTGTTTACGTTAGCATTTTACGATTTTCTTAACCACCCCTCTCCCCCTCGCTGTTGTGTGTGTTTTTTTCACGCTATTACGCACGGCCATTTGCCTTGGGGCTAAGAAATTTCCGCCACGGATTGGTTACCATTAAGTCTTGTAGCTTCCTTTCAGCAAGAGAGCTTAACCAACTCTCTTGTGTATTTGTATTGTCCTTTGGCGAAGTGGGTTAAGCCTGAAAGTTAATGAAAATGACAAACAAACACACAC
>JARNME010000314.1:4892901-4908671 GCA_030179655.1 Scaptomyza flava | reverse complement strand
CAATGTGTAGTATGCATGACAATCTGTCATAAGCCCACTATATTGCAGGGTACGTAACCTTCAGACATAGCAACACTTTGTTGCTACGTATATACAAATATAACGCAACTACACAAACGGTCAGCGCACTTGAAATCTGATCAACCACCACGAAGTGTGGGATCCGCAACGTAAGCACTTTAGCCCTTACCAGCTAAGCCAGCGCTTGCCTTATATATGTATATTTAATGTATATGCATTCTTTGCCTTCTGCATATACATGTACATTCATAAATATACTACAACTCTCTCTCTCTCTCTTGACCGCTGCAACGGCAGCGGCCGCTCTGCTGCGACAGAGCTTTATACATAAGCAACCCAATTGCATTTAGGCTAAGAATTCTTTTGATCAAAATAAAGAGACATTCATAAAACCTTAACCGAATATCACAGACGTGCCAGCGTATAATTATTTAATTGACACGACAAAAACGGTCCGACATGGCGACCGTGACAGGACCAAGGATATTGAAATACTCAACAGCAACAACAAGGATTAATTACACCAGCCTCAACTGTAACAGCAGCATAATCACGTCAACCTTGCTGGAATTGGACATCGATCGATTGAATAGTTCTGAAAGGAAGCAGCTGCCGCAACCAATAAGAAGTGCCCTGGAGACTGCAAAGGACCATTATACTCCCCAGCCTGTGCGATGACCTGCACCGGCAACGCTGACCGCACCAAGGCAGCCAAATAAGACGTGAAGAAGCAGTACATCGGTGACAGCAGCGGTTATATTAAGTAAAATAAAATAATATAGAATTTGTAATAACTCGCACTGTGTTGTGCGAGTTAAGGAGAGTATGGCATAAAAAACCATACAAAAAAATAGACAGGCGATCACTGTTATGATCAAAATAGGGATACAAATAGGAAATGAAAAAAACAATATATTAAAAATAACAATGTAAATTACAATAATTTCAAAATTGGAAATCTTTATAATAATATAATATCTAAAACGGAAAACGTTATTACACAGAATTGGCCAAAATGGGTCTCATAGACACAAAAACGGTGGATTCCACCGCTAATGTTATAAATAAAGTAGAATCAAGTAGTGTAGATTTAGGAATAACAATACTTTGTTAATAATTATCGTTGTTATTCTAAGCGCAAATATGTTCTTTAAATTATACAAGCTACACAATAAGTGCCTCAGAAAAAATAC
Source organism: Scaptomyza flava (assembly GCA_030179655.1). NCBI lineage: Eukaryota > Metazoa > Arthropoda > Insecta > Diptera > Drosophilidae > Scaptomyza > Scaptomyza flava. Next base: position 4,907,457 of record JARNME010000314.1, on the reverse strand, counting down.
ATCAACAAGGCTAACGACCTAGATAAAATCTAGAATTGAATGAAAAAAACAAAGAAAAGAAAAAACGATAAATACTAATAAAAATTTTGAATAAATTAAATTTATATATATATATATTATTGTATGATGGATATACCTCAAGTATCAGAATAAAACTCTGTTACAACGTATGCTTAACAAAGACCCAGATTTCCCAACAAAGTATGAGCATGAGTATCACATAATAAGTATTTCAAAATGCATGCGGCAATAGCCGAAGCATTCGAAAGAGACCCAGAGTTCATTATACGAGCAATTTGTGTACTAAATCAATTTCACGAATTAATTTCGATACCTGATTTTGAGTACGCCTACGTGGACTCGTATAATAGAATTACTAGCCCACTATACCACTGTAGTATAAAAGAAAAAGGTATAGTGCTATCCACTTTGCCATATGTGATGGTAAAGAACTAACAGAAGATAACGTCTTCTTGGGTCCAGTTACTAAACTAATGGTGCGACTGCATCGATAAATATTAGTAACTCATGGAATGGACAGAATTCAGAGAGCTTATAATACAAAAACGCGTTGAGTTCATTAAATCGTATAAGTGCTTAAATAAGAAAGTTCCCATACGAATTGGAACTATAATCAAGCATACCCAAATACTAGTACAAACGTACAACGAATGTCGGGAACTTATACATTTCAATTATGACAACTTAAATAGTCTACACAAATTACAAGCAAGGGAAATTATCGACAAATTAAGATCAGCGTTAATTACCTTGGACACAAAACACGACCTACACCTATTTCTTCCTTCGGTACTAAGTGTACCGGTAACATTCGATCCATCCGTATTAGACAACCGGATGCCAGACAACGAAACTGACATTGATTTTGATTCTGATTCTGAAGAAGAAATCAAACCCATAAAATGATACAACAAGAAGTAGTAGATTTTCTGAAAACAGCCTCGTCTCTTCTATTCGAGTACGATGGCAAAGCAGAAAATCTACAAAGCTTCAAAGACGCTTTAAGTCTATTAGACACAATTAAAGGTGACCACGAAGCAACGGCCATAGAACTTATAAAGACAAAATTAAGAGGCCACGCAAGAAACTTGATTAGCAATGAGCAAACGATCGCTCAAATTATTGCAAAACTATCAAGCACAGTAAAAGGCGAGTCAGTAGAAGTATTGTCAGCCAAATTACTCAACTTGCAACAACGAAGCAAAACTGCCAACCAGTATACACAAGAGGTTGAGCAGTTAACAAGAGCTTTGGAAGGCGCATATATAAACGATGGTTTAACGCCGGAACTGGCCAATAAATACAGTACAGCCCAAGCAGTTAAGGCAATGACCAAAAACTGTACTAACGATAAGGTAAAACTTATCATGCAGGCCGGCACATCAATAACATGAATGATGCGATATCCAAATTTGTCAACAGTTGCACAGAGGCAACTGGACAACCCAACTCTGTATTGTTCTACCAAAATTACTCTCAACGTGGCGGAAACCGCGGAAGAGGTAACTATAGAGGCCGACCTTACAACAGAGGCGGTCAAGGACAATACTACAATAATAACAGAGGCAACACTCGAGGCCAAAACACTAGAGGCAAGTCAAACAGAGGTCATAACAATGTCAGAGTAACCCAAGATGTTTCGGGAAACTCCGAGCAACCTTTAGATACCCAGCAATAGAAAACACTAAAGTTCATACAATAAATTTTAGTCTCAATATATTTGTTTCATTTGACCACGTGTCAACAGGTAAAAACTTACCTTTTTAATAGATACAGGTGCAGACATCTCAATACTTAAAGAAACTTCTGATGTCTTTCATGACATCCAGCCTAATAATGTAATAAACATTCAAGGCATAAGTAAAGAGATTTTAAAATCCAAAGGTCTAGCATCAATAGAGATTCAGACAGGAAAATATATAATTCCACACAATTTTCACATAGTTGATTTAGATTTCGCTATACCATGTGATGGAATAATAGGCATTGATTTTATAAAAAAATTCAATTGTCAACTAGATTTCAAACCATCGGAAGATTGGTTTATAATTAGACCCAATAATCTAAAATATCCGATCCATGTTCCAATAACATATGACTCTGGTATAAACTCAATACTTCTGCCAGCAAGATCTCAAGTTGTCCGAAAAGTCACGCTAACCTCAAAAGAAGATGGTGTATTTATTCCAAATCAGGAAATTCAACCTGGTGTATATGTTGCAAACACAATTGCAACATCTCAAAATACGTTTGTCCGTTTACTAAATACAACTAGTACCGACCAATTAGTTACAATAAATAATTTAAAACATGAATCACTTTCGAGCTACGATGTAGTTCACACAAATCAAGAACATAGAGAAAAAACTGTCATATCTCAGCTAGCAAAAAATTTCCCCCCACAATTCAAGTCGGAATTAACCAATTTATGCACCAATTACAGTGACATATTCGGTCTTGAAACCGAATCAATCACAACAAATAACTTCTATAAACAACAACTGAGACTAAAAGATAATGAACCAGTGTACATTAAGAACTATCGAAGCCCGCATAGCCAGACAGAAGAAATACAAAAACAAGTTGGAAAATTAATCAGCGACAACATTGTCGAACCGTCTGTATCAGAATACAACAGCCCACTCTTACTTGTCCCAAAGAAAGCCCTTCCAGGCTCAGAAAATAAAAAATGGCGGTTAGTAATTGACTATCGTCAAATTAATAAAAAATTACTGTCCGATAAATTTCCACTGCCTAGAATTGATGATATATTAGATCAACTAGGTAGAGCAAAATATTTCTCATGCCTTGACTTAATGTCAGGCTTTCATCAAATCGAACTCGAAGAAAGTTCAAGAAATATAACTTCATTTTCAACGAGCAATGGCTCATATCGCTTCACGCGATTACCATTCGGTTTAAAAATAGCGCCAAATTCATTTCAGAGAATGATGACTATAGCGTTCTCTGGCCTTGATTCTTCGCAAGCTTTCCTTTATATGGATGATTTAATAGTTATTGGTTGTTCCGAAAAACATATGTTTAAAAACTTAACTGATGTTTTTGACAAATGTAGGAAATACAACCTTAAATTACATCCGCAAAAATGTTCATTTTTCATGCATGAAGTAACCTTCCTCGGTCACAAATGCACGGATAAAGGAATCTTGCCAGACGACAAAAATACGACGTCATTAAAAACTATCCAGTCCCACATGATGCAGACAGCGCGAGACGATTCGTTGCATTCTGCAACTATTATAGACGATTTATAAACAATTTCGCCGAATATTCACGGCACATAACAAGATTATGTAAAAAGAATGTTCCTTTTGAATGGACAGTTGAATGCCAAAATGCATTCCAATACCTCAAAGACAAGCTAATTCAACCAACATTACTACAATACCCAGACTTCAGCAAAGAATTTTGCATAATAACGGATGCTAGTAAGCAAGCGTGTGGAGCAGTTTTAACTCAAAACTATAATGGACTCCAACTTCCAATTGCATACGCATCACGTTCATTTACAAAGGGTGAAAGTAATAAAAGCACAACAGAACAAGAATTAGCAGCAATCCACTGGGCAATAGTACATTTTCGTCCATATATTATGGAAAACACTTTACAGTGAAAACTGACCACAGACCATTAACTTATTTATTTTCTATGGTCAATCCAAGTTCCAAACTTACACGCATGCGGCTCGAATTAGAAGAATACGACTTTACAGTCGAGTATCTAAAGGGTAAAGACAATTTCGTGGCAGATGCCCTATCACGGATAACAATATCCGAATTAAAAGATTTACAAAATAAAGTCCTGAAAGTCACTACCAGGCAACAAAGTAGACAAAATAAATCCTGCGCAGGAAATGAACAAGAACCTTTGCTTAGGCAAAATCATGAAAAAGCTTCTAAGCCCAACGTATATGAAGTCATCACAAATGACGATGTACGAAAAGTAGTGGCCTTGCATATGAAAGGAAAGCTGTGTTATTTCAAACACGGAAATAAAATCGTTGCAAGAATAAATGTTAGCGATCTGTATACTAATGGAGTTATCGACTTAGGTCAGTTTTTCCAAAGGCTCGAAAAGGAAGCCGGTATGCATGATATACGCCAACTAAAAGTGGCACCGCATGAAATCATCTTTGAACAAGTTTCAATAGATAATTTCATAAATATGGGCAATAATACATTGAGATTATTAAGAGTAGCGCTACTCAAGCCGGTGACCATTGTATCAAGCGATACAGAAAAAGAAGCAATTTTGTTTACATTTCATGATAATCCCATACAAGGAGGACACACGGGCATAACAAAAACTTTGGCCAAAGTAAAAAGACACTACTATTGGAAAAATATGACTCGTCATATAAAAGAGTACGTACGTAGATGTCCAAAATGCCAGAAGTCAAAAACAACAACACATACTAAAACTCCTTTAACAATTACCGACACGCCAATAAGTGCTTTCGACAGGGTAATAGTTGACACAGTAGGTCCATTACCAAGATCTGAATATGGTAACGAATATGCAGTTACGCTTATTTGCGATTTAACAAAATATCTTGTTGCCATACCGATCCCAAATAAAAATGCAAATACTGTCGCTAAAGCTATATTTGAATCTTTATATTACAGTTCGGTCCAATGAAGACGTTCATTACGGACATGGGAACTGAATATAAAAATTCTATTATAAATGACTTGTGCAATATTTAAAAATAGACAATATAACGTCTACAGCACACCACCACCAGACAGTTGGAACAGTAGAAAGAAGTCATAGAACTTTTAATGAATATATTCGTTCATACATATCAGTCGACAAAACTGATTGGGATGTATGGCTAAAATATTTCGTATACTGTTTCAACACGACCCCTTCTATGGCACATAATTATTGTCCATATGAATTAGTTTTTGGTAAGCAAAGTAACTTGCCACAATATTTTAATACAATAGATAATATTAATCCACTGTACAATATAGAAGATTATGCTAAAGAAAGTAAATTTAGACTAGAACAAGCTTATAAAAGAGCTAGAATTATGTTAGAAAAAATAAAATTAGAAATAAAGAATACTACGATAAAAATATAATTAATTTTGAATTAAAAGTAGGAGATATGGTTTTATTAAGAAATGAAACTGGCCATAAGCTAGAATCAGCATATTTAGGCCCTTACACAGTAGAACAAATAGATGATAGAGAAAATATTTTCATAAAGGATAAAAAGGGTAAGGTACAAAAAGTACATAAAGATAGGCTAAAACTTTTTATTAATTAATCATTCTCATCCAAAATATATAATATATAAATAAAATGAAAAAAAAAAATAAAAACAAAACTTAAAAAAAAAAAAAAATAAATAAACAAAAAAAAAAAAATAAAAAAAATATAAAGCTACAAAGAACTAAAATAACTACACTAAGTTACGTTATTTTTCAAAGGGAGGGAGATGTAGTATGCATGACAATCTGTCATAAGCCCACTATATTGCAGGGTACGTAACCTTCAGACATAGCAACACTTTGTTGCTACGTATATACAAATATAACGCAACTACACAAACGGTCAGCGCACTTGAAATCTGATCAACCACCACGAAGTGTGGGATCCGCAACGTAAGCACTTTAGCCCTTACCAGCTAAGCCAGCGCTTGCCTTATATATGTATATTTAATGTATATGCATTCTTTGCCTTCTGCATATACATGTACATTCATAAATATACTACAACTCTCTCTCTCTCTCTTGACCGCTGCAACGGCAGCGGCCGCTCTGCTGCGACAGAGCTTTATACATAAGCAACCCAATTGCATTTAGGCTAAGAATTCTTTTGATCAAAAATAAAGAGACATTCATAAAACCTTAACCGAATATCACAGACGTGCCAGCGTATAATTATTTAATTGACACGACAAAAACTGTCCGACAAATGCCCAACACACAATGTAAGCGTTTGTGTGAGCTTAGTAAACTACTATTAAACTAAACAAATACCCTTTATATGAAATGAAACAATAGGCTTAAAATAAGAAGAAAAAAATCCTTTTCTCTGACTATTCATGAATTCGTTGTTAATCAAGACTTAAGCTTTTGGCAAATCCTAAGCCAGACTAAGCTTATAAGTTTCTTTCGATCAATAACATGAGATTTAACCATCGAAATGATGTTGATCAACAATTTGTTAACCAAAGTTCTTGGAGCTTATTTTTGTTGAGCATCCAAAAAATCATTAAGTAGTTTGCATAACGCAAACACGCGACAAGCATTTGTCCAAACCTATTTAAAACGCACTTTGCCATGACATATATTAATGCACTGGTATTATAGTATGTGTGTGTGTGTGTGGGTGTGTAGATATTTGTTATAATTCTCCATATATGCAAATGATGGTCTATAATTGCATTTGATACGCATGTTTTCGTGTGGCTCAATTAATGCTTTTTTAATAGCTTCTGTCGACTACTACAACAACAACAACAACAACATATATGTACAACAAAAGCAGTCTACAATATAAATGAATTTTTAAATATAAACTTACATATGGAATTTTCCTGTTTATTGTTATTTATGCCTCTTGAAAACAAAACCTTTAACACATATTTTTGGGTTTTTTATTCACTTGGCTTCTAATTGTGAATGCAGTTTGTGTTTGCTCGTCGCAATATTTTATTAGCTTAAAAGAGAAAAGAGCAATAAGTTTTTACTCAAAAATCTATATTATTAAATAATAATTTATAGTATCGCACCTGGGGATTGTTTTGTTTATAGAATAAAAAAGGAGAAAAAAACCCTTTGGGAGAAAGAGGGGGACTTTTTCCCCGGACATGCAAAGATTAATATTCAACAAGTAGGAAAAGCTCAACTAGGTAACAATTGCTATCTTTTTGATTCCCCTCACACACACACACAAACACACACACACACACACACGTTGAGGCGGGCTAACAAAAGCTCGATTTTTAGGCCTTTTGCTTTGGCTTCTTCTGCAGTTTTTCACTTATATTTTTTCGTTTCGAGAGTTAGTTTTAAGCCGATAACTTGCTGTCTAAGTGGATTTATTAGTCGGGTTAGGTATGATAAAACAGACTTTGAATGGGAAAATGTGTAACGGAGAAACATAAAACGTTTACCAAATGCATAATTTATGATTAGCTTCTGGCCATTTTTGACTAAATCTTCAGCAGGACGCACAATTTTAAAGTGAAAGGCGCAATAAATTCTAGATGATTTTTCCATCGTTTGTTTCGTTTAGTTTTCTTTTGAATTTTTGCTGTTGGCCTTTTGTTAGATGGTTTTAGCACACACACACACACACACAGACACACTACCACACACACACACACACACACACACATGTATACATGTATAGTATGAGAGAGCACGCAAAGCTTGTCGTGTATCCTTTGGCCCATTTTTGTTCCTGTTCCTTTGGGTCTGCTTTTGCGTTTTTCTCTGCACTCGCTTAAGCCGCAATGCAAATTGACTTGTTTCCGTTGGTGTGTATGTATGTGTTGCCTTTCTACCTTCTCTCTGTCTTGCATGTATTATGTACATTGGCATAAAAAAACGAAACACTTTCACCGCGCCTCTGCGTTCTCTTAACGTTTCTGCAATGTTCTCTATTGTGTGTCCTTCTTGAAATTGTTTCGATTTACTTCCTTCCTTCCTTCGTTTCTTTCGCGTTTTCTTTCTTTTTACTTCGCTTTACTCACTCACTCGCTTTTGTTAACCTAACTTTTTTGTTTGTGCTGCTGTCGCTTGGCTTTTCAGTTAGATTTAGTTGGGTTAAGTTATGATTTCATATGATAAGCTTTAAGGGGAAAAGAGTTGTTTAGAGGTCAAAATAATGCAAGTCTCAGCGGTTGTTAAAGCTAAAAGATACCCGTTATATCCTTTCTTCATAGAGCATTCACACTTCGGCATAGACTATCAGCCATTTTCGTTCCTTGCCATGCCTGCCAGTTCTTCCATTTGGTTTAAGTTTGCAATTTTGAGCTAATTCCTGAGCCTTTTGCCTTCTTTTTGCTTTCGCCTCGCCTCGTCGCTTCACTTCTTCGTCTTCTCAATGTTAACGTTAACGATTTTATACGTTCGTTGCACAGCTGTCTTTAAATATTGCTCGATTTTGAGATTTATGTCTTGATTGTCCTGGCAACAGAAACAGAAGTCTCAGTGTCTCAAAGTCAGTCTCCGTCTCCGTCTGCGTCTCCGTTTTCCGTCTGCAGCTTCTCGTTCTTGTCCTTTTTATAAAGATTTATTATTGTTTCACTCTCTCTCTTTTGCTGTCTCTATCTCTTTCTCTCTTTAATTACAATATAGCATTTTGTCATTCACCATTCGCCACCATTCAGGCCGACTTGAAGCGCACTCAGAAATTGAATTTAAATGACTTTTTAATTTGCCTGCTGTTGCTGCTGCTTCTTCTCCTGTGTGTGTGTGTGTGTGTTGCTGACTCGATTAATTCCTTGAAATTGCATTGCATTTCACTCGATGGGCCCATAGCCTTACCCTGCCATAAGTCTATAACAAACCAAACCATGTTGTCATATCAAAAGTGAACAAATTAAAAAGTGGTTGTGTTCATATTCCCTTCTCCATCTTTCTTCCCTGAGGGTAAAATGCTTGAATATTTGCCAGTTGGCTTACATATTCATAAGTTCCCAATTCACAGCTGTGATTGTGAATGCCATTTTGATATCCTCGATTGAAAATATGTCATCTACAGTTCAGATAGAGTTTCCGAAATTGAAGATTTGATTGTTGTCGATTACCTCAAAAGCCAATATAGAAAGCTAGCAAAGGCCAACTGGATGCTTAACCCTAAATACTAACTGCAAACGGGCGATATATAATGTCTTGCTTGCACCGACTTGGAGATAAGGTGTTCAGATTTAGGGCATAGCGTGTTGGACAAGGGCTTTCTCAATCAGATATAACGCACGTTTGCAGCGACGCCGGGGCCGGCTGGCCAGTGAGCTCGCGAGGAGAAGCGTAAAATCAGAAGACTAAAGCGCATAACATTGAAATTGCAGGTTCCAAACTTTGTAGCAATTAGCTAGGAAATGTTTTTTTAGTATTGGTATTTACACCAAAGAACCTAGGTTACTAAGAAAAATGCCTATTTGTACCCATAGACGACTGCCTATGTTATATATATATACAGTCGAACTTCCATATAACGAACTTCCGCATAACGAATTTTCAATGCAACGAAGTCAGAAACCAGAACCGTGCAAATTGATTCAGTCAAAAACCCATTCTATGTAACGAATTGTCTCTATCTTGTCCCCTTGAGATTCGTTATATAGAAGTTTGACTGTATTTGTATTTAAACATTCTTGTTGGTAATACAAATCGATTAATCTTATAATAAGGACGCCCATAGTGAAGAATAAATCAGTTGTAGAGTCAATGAAGAAACTAAAGGTCCTGTTCCCGAAATGTATGTTTGTGCAAATGCCAGTTCTTATTTGCTTTTTATTCGTTTCTTTTCCTACTTTGTGCTTCAAGCTTTGTCATCATAAGGTATACAAATATATACACTTTCTCTGTTTCTGTTTCCATTTTTGTACACACCCTGCAGCACAATCAATTAACGGTCATTGCAAATGTTTCAAACCCTTTTTCCACAAACCCAACCTGTTAATTTGACTCTAAGAAAAAAACAAAAAAAAAAGGATTTCAGACTTCAGACTCACCCTTTGAGAGTTCAAATTCTTCTTTTATTTTCAACACGACTGATGACGTTTACATTTAAAGGTTTTTATTGAGATTATTGGTGAAGGGTATGTGTTGCTTCTGTGTAAATTTCATCCAGTCGTTCCTTGTCACGAGTCTATTGCTTTTGTATTTGAAATCGTTTGTATTTGAAATCAGAAAGAAATCGAACTGATGTCAGCGAATGTTAACTGTTCGAAGGAAATCGCATTATTTCTCTCAGTGTGCAAAACTTAATACACTGTTGATGCCATGATGGACTTTCATACCCAAACCAAACGATTAGCCTTATGACTCTTGGGAGCATTGAGATCGATTGAAGTCAACGGCTACTCGTCATGGTCTTTTATCAGCGAAACAGACAGGGAGAGAAAGAGAGGTAGAGAGGTAGAGAACTTAAAGGCTTATGACCCAAGCCCACGCAAAAGTCACTCAAAAACTTCATCGAATTCGCGGCATTGACATCAAAAATTTATGCGACCTGACCTCTTGGGCCAAGCCAAACAACCTGACGTGGGTGGTGGGTAAGCTTTGTTTTAGGAACAAATCAAACCGGCTCCCATCCATTACCGCTAACAAACCTAAATCGCTTGGGTTTGGTAAGCTAAAATAATACTTAGCCCTTTAATTCACACACCGTCCCTCTCCCTCTTGCTCTGAAACCTTTAATCCTCGTGTCAAGAGCTTCAAATTGTTGCGTTACTTAATTTAAATTTTAAAATACACTTTGAATAATTCTAAAAAGAAAAACTATCCGATTGTGTGTTTCAATCTTCTTTATCATGCATGTTGATGAGACTTAAACCATATGTTGCTTTGCTTAAGATCATTAAATATAACATCTTGTGAACAAAGACATCAAGATAATATTATCTAAAACTCTAATTTAATTGTAATGCTTGTTAAAGAATTAAAATTTGTTGCTGTTTTACGTCCTTGCGTCTCCCCAAGGTGCAACAAAATAGACTTTTTTTTAGCACACACACACACACACACACATACACACACCAATACAGAGTTGCACCCCACCCACACTACACTAACATCTGACGAAGTTCAAGGACCTGGTCGAATTGGTCGTAACTAAAAATACAGAAAACAGGAAGAGAGAGAGAGAGAAAACACAATATATTATGTACGTAACGACGTCGTCATAATGAGTAGCTTGTATGTGCCATGGCTAGAATACTCAGACACACACACACACACACACACTTACAAGGGGGGGGTGTGCAAAATTTTTATTTGTAACACGCACACCAGATGTGGGGACGGCTGAAGGCTGAAGGCAGAAGGCCGCACAGCACTGGCATGGTGCTTGAAGTTGAGAATTAAGTATTGTGGCTTTTGTTGAGTTTGCTGCGAGAGGAGGCAGCAGATAGCGAGGAGGAGGTGGGGTTGTTTTGGGTGTTATTGCCACACAAGTTTCTTGAAGCGTTTCGGGTCGGTCGCGTGTACGAGCTGAGCTGAGCGGCCTTAAATGTTATACATTTATTTAGCCCGCTGAGCGCTCAGCGTCAAATCGACTTCGATTGCTTTTTGCTGTTTCTGTTGCTGTTGCTATTGCCGCCTCGCAACAGGTAAAGTTCCCCGCATTACCCCCCCCCCCCCACACCTCTAAACTCTTCGGTCTGTCTGTTTGATTTCATTTCATTGCTGGCCGTTGCCGTTGCTAATGAAAATCGACACGAAACTTGTAGAAGAAGAAAAAAAAAAAAAACATTTTTCGTTCGCTTTACGTTCTCGTCATTTACTGCAATTTAACAGTTGGTATTTGTCGTTAACGTTAATATATAGCAGCTTGCACAACATTGGCGCATTAAATGGACTTTCCCCTTACACACCCCCCCAAATGTGTGTACGCTCTTTATTTACGTTTTCCCATCTCATCGCATCGCAAGCAGAAAAGAAAAAGAAAACTTTTTCCATCGAAAATCGTCCATTGAACCGTGCTCCTGGCCCTTAAAAGTACTGGCAACGAACACCCAAAACTCCCCCTTTTTGACTGTTGATGCAAGGACCACAGTTGGCAACTCTCTCGACTCGCGACTCTCGACTCCCATCTCTTTTTTTTTTTTCATTTGATACACTTTCATTCAAGCCTTACCCATTCTTAAGGGGAATATTAGCGTTGGGCTGACAGTGGGCGGAGGAGGGTATAAATGAAGTTTTCTTATGCATCGATTTCAATACCGAAAAAAAAATTGCGATGATTTTTGATTTTTAATATCAGTGAATGTGTGAAATTCATGAAATTTGTATTCCCATTGTTGTTGTTGTTGTTCTTTACAATCATTTCGTCGAATGCTTAACAAAGTTGAAAAAAATCCATAAGGTTGATGTTGTTGTATTTTTTTATAATATGGTAGCTCTCATCGAAAGTAGTTAAGCAATCAATCACACGATAAAAAGCGGAAAACTAAGATTTGGGGAACCTTTAAATCGATATTTATCGATAATCTCATCAATGAAAATATAAGTTATGCATGTCGACACCACGCATGCATATAGAAACTCAAGGAAGACACTGAGTTAAGAGATATATGGGTGCTAATGCTATTTATAACATTAAAGAAAACTTAAGCCAAAGATCTGATATTAATAATAATATCGATAACATAAAGGGAAAATAATAATAGTTAAAGTGAAAATAAATATAATGCCAGAAACTTAGATGACTATCGATAGTTTAACCTGCATAAGATTTCTTGTTCATGTTAAGTTTCGATAACAATGCCAGCGATAACATACATTTGAACCTCATAAATGTTCCTTGAAATTTGTTCTTAGTAGAAAAAAAGGAACAAGCTGCATTACAACAACACGCACACAAACATATCCAAAAGGGAGGAGAAAGGGAGAGAGACTTTAGAAAGTAAAAAAAGAAATTCCGATAATTATCATTGTAGATCGAATCGAAGATGAGCTTATGGCTTGGCTATTTTTAAACCAGAGACAAAGGCGACTTCCATTCCAATGCAATGCAATACTTATAGAAGAGGGTGTCGACGTGGAATGGGCTAAGATGGTGCGGATAGCACTTTATTTACCACACACACAAACACACACACACACACACATACATACACTCTTTTTGTTGTGTTGAGTTTTGTCACGTGCGATTTACAGTTCATTTGGAACAAGAGCATTTGCCCAGACATTGTCTATCCGGCTTGATCCGCGATGAGGAACGCCGATGATGATGCGGCTGACGATGATGATGATGATGATGATGCTGATGATGAGGATGATGATGAGGTGGTGGAAGAGCTGAAGGAGTATTTACAGCATTCGCTTTACAGCTTTTATGCTCAATTACTTTTGTTCATGCTTTCAATTTATGCGACACAACAAAACACACACACACACACACATACATACATGATTTTTAATGCGATGTTGTAGCTGTCTGTCATCAATAACAACAATAACAACAACAACAACGAGATGAAAGCATCTTGCAACAGAGCTTCTCTGAGCTGGACAACATAATTAAGTTTAATTGACAACCGCTGACTATTTGATTGGCCCTCCGGTAGGGGTTCAATTCTGTGTGTTTCTGCGTGTGTGAGTGTGCGGGTGAATGAGTGTGTTTGTGTGTGTGTGGCAAGAGCAGCTAATACACTGGGCGAATGTAAAAAGTATTCCTTATTGTTGTATTGTTATGTTAATAATCCAAGAGTCTTCAGTTTTTTTGAGACTTCTTTAGATATTCTAATACATTCGTTGGTAAGGTAAATTAGTTTTAGTTTAGTTTGAAAGCTATAGTTGTTATCAACAGCCATTTTACGGATTGACTGCGAACAAAACTAGGTTTGAATATTTGCTCAGTGCATTTACTCTATTTAGTATTTCTCTCTCTATGTCTCTCTCTCTCTCTCTCTCTCTCTTTCTCTTTACCTTTGTCGATGCTTGCTGTCTTTTGTTTATTCATGAGCTTCAACAATTGTTGCTTCATCTGCTTTTCGTGTCGCTGTGGCGTATACTTAATATTGTTCATCTTGTTCCTTACGTTGGTGGAGGGGGTACCGATGGAGGTACAGCCCGAAAATGTATGCAGCATTATGTTTGCGAATGCATCATTCTGTTGCTGTTATTATTTTCGGTTGGTTTCAGAATATTAACTGCTATTTCTCTCTCTCGCTCTCTCTCTCTCTCACTCTGTGTGTGTGTGTGTAAATAAAAATGCTTGTGATAATTGCTTTAATTGCCGCACATAAATTAATTTATGTGACACAGCTTGCGCTCGCTATTTATTGTTGTTGTTGTTGCACATTCTGCGGTTGTTTCTGTTTTTTGTTTCGCATTTAATTTAATTATGGCATTGGGTTAAAGCTCCATTATCTAACGGCCAATTTGAGCTGAAGCAATTTTTAAATGGATTCGGATTCGTTATTAATTACAAGCAGCTTCACAGAAGCCGCAATAACATTCAACAAAAGCAAGCAACAGCAGCAGCTGCACAAACGAGCTAACAACATATTTTTAACATGAACAAAAGTCTCTGTGAGAGAACGAAATAAAAAGTGAAATGGTGAAAACGGAGCTTGAAATAGCATGAATAAGTACTGTACTGCATTGTTGTCTAACTAACAACCATGAAAAAGATTCATACATAAGAATGTTTTGTATAAAATTGTTCTAAAAACAAGAATACAGGGCACGCTTGATAAGGCAAACAAGCTAAATTGACACAAAAATAAGATGACTGATTTTTAATTTCAATTGCGATTATAAACCTAAAGAGAAGTCAAAAGATAACTGACACTTTAAGATTTGTTTTTTCTTCATGTTCATTC